>JAHDVE020004731.1:0-13944 GCA_022606495.2 Halesus radiatus | reverse complement strand
TTGTCGGTTTGTGTTTTTTTTGTAGGTTTGTGTATTTTTCGTATTTTATTTTGCGAATTGTGTATTTATTTTTGTCGGTTTTGTGTTTTTTTGTATGTTGTTTTTGTAGGTTTGTGTCCTTCTTGTATTTTATTTTTGTTTGATTGTGTACTTTTTGTCGGTTTGTGTTTTTTATGTTATTTTTGTAGGTTTGTTTAATTTTTGTATTTTATTTTTGTCGAATTGTGTATTTTTTGTCGGTTTGTGATTTTTTTGTATGTTATTTTTGTAGGTTTGTGTAATTTTTGTATTTAATTTTTGTTTAATTGTGTAATTTTTGTCAGTTTGTCTATTTTTTATATATTATTTTTGTTTAATTTTGTAATTTTCGTCGGTTTGTCGGTTTTTTTTATGTTTTTTTGTAGGTTTGTGTATTTTTTGTATTTAATTTTTGTCGAATTGTGTATTTTTTGTCGGTTTTTTGTATGTTGTTTTTGTAGGTTTGTGTAATTTTTGTCTTTTATTTAAGTTTAATTATGTCATTTTTGACGGTTTGTCTATTTTGTATTTTATTTTTGTTGAATTGTGTAATTATTGTAGGTTTGTCTATTTTTTGTATTTTATTTTTGTCGAATTGTGTATTTTTTTGTCTTGGTAATACGTGTGATTTTATCAAATATTAATAATTTATCAACGAAGAACGATTGTGACATATTACATTGGTTCATTTTTCTTAGGGTAAGTACAGCTTTTCAACATTTGCAAACCGCACGCCACTACTCGACACTTATCCCTTATTATCTTGGTAAAACGTGTGATTTTATCGAATATTAATAATTTATCAACGAAGAACGATTGTGACATATTACATTGGTTCATTTTTCTTAGGGTAGGTACAGCTTTTCAACATTTGCAAACCGCACGCCACTGCTCGACACTTGCCAGCCTCAGTGTTGTGATTGTTAAGTTTTATGAAACCTATACAAATGATTTTACAGCTTTCGCGAGGAACACCAATTCAAAATATTATCATGTACACCTTTGACTCGTCTTGTGAGTATCATATTGGTAGGTATAGCTATGTACGTATTTGACTTGTCTTGTGAGTATCATATTGGTAAGTATAGATATGTACATCTTTTACTTGTCTTGTGAGTATCATATTGGTAAGTATAGCTATGTACGTCTGTTACTTGTAAGTTCGGGTATAAATTGTACAATAAATACTTTAAAATAATCCTTTTATTATCTTGGTAAAACGTGTGATTTTATCGAATATTAATAATTTATCAACGAAGAACGATTGTGACATATTACATTGGTTCATTTTTCTTTGGGTAGGTACAGCTTTTCAACATTTGCAGACTGCATGCCACTGCTCGACACTTGCCAGCCTCCGTGTTGTGATTGTTGAGTTTTATGAAACTTATACAAATGATTTTACAGCTTTCGCGAGGAACACTAATTTATAATATTATCATGTACACCTTTGACTTGTCTTGTGAGTATCAAATTGGTAAGAATAGCTATGTACGTCTTTGACTTGTCTTGTGAGTATCATATTGGTAGGTATAGCTATGTACGTCTTTGACTTGTCTTGTATCTGTCATATTGGTAAGTATAACTATGTACGTCTGTTACTTGTAAGTTCGGGTATTAATTGTACAATATATACTTTAAAATAATCCCTTTATTATCTTGGTAAAACGTGCGAATTTGTCAAATATTAATAATTTATCTGTCATGTACACCTTTGACTTGTCTTGTGAGTATCATATTGGTAAGTATAGCTATGTACGTCTTTGACTTGTCTCGTGAGTATCATATTGGTAAGTATAGCTGTGTACGTCTTTGACTTGTCTTGTAAGTATCAAATTGGTAAGCATAGCTATGTACGTCTGTTTCTTGTAAGTTCTGGTATAAATTGTACACTTAATACTTAAAATTAGCCCCTTTATTATCTTGGTGAAACGTGTGAATTTGTCAAATATTAATAATTTATTAACGAAGAACGTTTGTGACATTTAACATTGGTTCATTTTTCTTAGGGTAGGTACAGCTTTTTAAACTTTGCGGACTGCACGCCACTGCTCCACACTTACCAGCCTCCATGTTGTGAAGTTTTATGAAACTTATACTAATGATTTTACAGCTTTCGCGAGGAACACTAATTCATAATATTATCATAAAATCGCTCTCCACCAACGTCACCGAAATCAAAGCTAAACTGGACCACAATAACATAACTTATGCAAATGTCACAGCCAGGCCTAGAACTACGCAACAGAGTCATGCTGTAGTGATCAGCTCTGATGATCCGGGAAAAAATTCTGATTACTTGGACCAACTGATAAAAACGCATGTTGATGTTAGATCTCTTGGTATTGGTGTTGCGGGTATGCGAAAAACTAACAGCGACAAATTAATCTTTAAAATGGCCTCACTACAGGACAAAAGCAACTTCAAAGCGGAACTTAGCAAAGGACTCCAGGGACAAATAACAGTGACTGATGGTAAGCAACTCGAACCGCTAGTAATTATAAAAGGGCTGATTAAAGGTGCTTCTGATGAAGACCTATTGAAGTCTCTAGAATCCCAAAATAAAGGATGTGAACTAGACTTCAAACAAAAACTCAGAATTAAATATAAAAAAATCATAGGAACAAACTACTGTGCAACGTTGTCCTTGAAGCGTCACCAAAAAATTGGAAATCTTTGATAAATGCTGGACGAGTAAACGTAGGATATCAACGTCTTGTAGCAGAAGATCAATCACCGGTGATGCAATGCTACCAATGCCTGGGTTTTGGTCACACCCAACGTTTTTGTACAGAGAAGATAACTTGCTTTCACTGTGGAGAAAGTCATAAATATGACACAACAAGGCGAAAGAACCAACGTGCTCAAATTGCACCGGAGTTTCAAGAACCCACCGGGCAAAAAATCCAGATTGCCCACTCTGGAAGCTGATGGATGAGCGCTTCAGAGAAAGGATAGACTACGTGGGACACTGCTAAAGGCAACTTCAAGGAAAAAAATGTTTCAATATACAAGAATACATCACTAAAAGCTCCTGTATGCGTATTATGTACATGAATGCTAGAAGCATTAGAAACAAAATTGACGAAATTGAAGAAACTCTAAAAAACATTTCAGAAACAGTTCATATTCTCGTAATCACGGAAACCTGGCTACGTAAAGGAGAGGAAACTTTTTTCAATATTGCCGACTACTCTGGAAATTTTGCTTCCCGTGAGATGGACAGAGAAGGAGGAGTCGCCATTTGCATGCATAATACACTCGACAATAAAAAAATCGAAGAATGCGGCAGTGAAAATACCTTTCTAGGAATTAGGATTACGGCAAAAATATTAAACCTCTAAATCTGTATGTTTTTTACCGTAAGCCGAACTCAAATATAACAGACTTCTTTGACTCTTTAGAAATAATATTAAATAAAAACAAACAAGACACATTACTTATTGGAGATTTCAATATCGATATTTCAAAAGACACTGATATTGCACGGAAATATATTCACACCTTGAAATCGTATAACTTTTATGTATGTAACACAATATTTCCCACAAGAGTAACTAACAACACCAGCTCGCTAATAGACCACATTATTACAAATAGGACAAATGGTTCCGGAAAAATCTCAAATATTGATGATCCCCTTAGTGACCATAATATACTTATATTGGATTATGAAAATTCCCTAAAAAACCTCCCCAATAACAGATCCGCAAGAAACCTATCAAATGCTTACAAAATAAATTATCAAAAATTAAATAACACACTTAAAACTTGTAAATTTACCCATTCGTCTGACGATGTAAACAAAAATTATAATAACTTCGCTGACTATCTCCAAAATGTTATGAATTCGTGTAAAACAAAACTTAAAACTAATATAGGAGACAAAAGACCTAACAATACTCCATGGTTTGATGCAGAACTTGATAGGCTGATTAAAAAACGAAATAGCATATTTAAACTTTGGAAACGAAATCAAGGAAGTATTCCTTTGACAACAGAAAAAAATAAAGCTCGTAATACTGTCACCAACTATAGAAGATATATTAAAACTAAGTATTATACGAATTTGCTTAATGAAAACATGAATAAGCCACAACGAACATGGAAAACAATTAACTCCATTATATCAAATAGCTCCCGAAACCCAACAATAGCTTGTAAATTGCTAGTCATAAATGACGAAGAAGTAAAAGAACCAAAGGAGATTGCAACCGCATTCAACACATATTTTCTCTCAGTTGGGGAGAGTCTAGCATCAGTCATAAAAACTTCAAAAACTGATTTAAATACCATCTACACGGCACCTCAAGCAAAACAATCTTTTAACATGATCAGGACAAATAAAACAGAAATCTTACGGATCATATCCAACCTCAAATCTAAAGCGGCAGCTGGTTCCGATGGTATAACCTCTCTCCTTCTCAAAAACTGCAAGGAGGAACTGGTGGATGACCTCGTATTCTTAATAAATCTCTCTCTGTCAAAAGGTATCTTTCCAGACAAACTAAAAGTTGCAAAAATTATTCCTATACATAAAGACGAATGTAAAAAAAATGTCCAAAATTATCGTCCAATCTCTATACTTCCAGCTATCTCCAAAATGTTTGAATGTGTCATCAAAGAAAGACTATTGAAATATCTCGAACAAAACAAAATTCTCACCTCAAAACAATACGGTTTCAGACGACGATCTAACACTAAATGTGCAGCTTTCGATTTCATATCAAAGCTGCAGAAACGTATTGACCATGGAGATTTTACAGCGGCAATATTTATTGATCTAAAGAAGGCGTTTGACACGGTGGACCATAACGTATTGATCGAAAAACTGAAACATTTGGGAATTGTTGGTACTCCTCTGGAACTTTTCAGATCTTACCTATCAAATCGCTTTTCGGTAGTAGAACTGGGTGGAGAAATGAGTGAATTGGGTGAAATAACATGTGGAGTGCCACAGGGATCAATTCTTGGACCGTTGCTATTTCTAATATATGTTAATGACATAACAAAGTGGGGCATTAAAGGAACTCTTCAACTTTATGCGGACGATACTGTAATTTTTTATAACAAAAAAAACCTAGCGGAACTTGAAATGGAAATGAATGCCGATGTTTCCCATCTCACAACCTGGTTGAGAATAAATAAACTGACCCTTAACGTAAAAAAAACGCATTATTTACTATTCGGCAACAAGAAAAATTCCAGCCTCGATATCAAAATTGGTGACAACTGCCTCGAAAAGAAAACGACAACAAAATATTTGGGCCTTATAGTAGATTCTCTACTCTCGTGGGATCTCCACATAAATCATGTAAAGGAGAAAATTACCCCCATAACTGGTGTGCTATATAGACTTCAAGGATTACTACCCATTCCGTTACTAACTGCAGTATATTACGCCATGGTACATTCACACATTTCCTATCTCTGCTGTATCTGGGGCTTTGCCTCGAAGAAATTGATTGCTGATCTGCAGGTGGTTCAAAACCGAGCCCTCAGAAATGTTTTTGGACTTCCATGGGACACTCATGTCAGGGACATCTACTCAGTTTCCGGTATCCTTCCAATCACGATCCTTCCTAAGTATGAAATCACCAGCACCATCCTACAAATTACTCAACAATCAACTCACACTAACGTCAAGCCACTTTACAATCAAGACATCCACAACCACAATACTCGAAATAACAATAAAATCCGCATTCCTCAAACACACACTACAAAATATGGAATAAAATCTTTAAACTACATTGCCTACACACTTTATAATTCGCTTCCAGATATGTACAAAACCATCCAGAAAAATAAAAAATCCCAAAATGATGGTATAAAGGAATACTTTTTAAGGATATTTAAAAATGAAAATCAGTAAATCCATATTTGTATATTTTGTTGTTCCCTTATATGTTTTCTCTTGTGTGTTGTTCTATTTAACTTGGCCTTATAAAATTATTTCTGTTTGTATGTGAAACTTGTATTTTTGATATTTTGCTGTCAATGTAAAATTGTATGTACTATCTTCTACTTATGTATTGTAAATTCCTCCCGTCCTAAAATGAGTTTTGAAACTCATCGGGATTGCTTTAGCAAGAAATAAATATATAAAAAAAAAAAAAAAAATCATGTACACCTTTGACTTGTCTTGTAAGTATCATATTGGTAAGTATAGCTATGTACGTCTTTGACTTGTCTTGTGAGTATCATATTGGTAAGTATAGCTATGTACGTCTTTGACTTGTCTTGTAATTATCATATTGTTAAGTATAGCCATGTACGTCTTTGACTTGTCTTGTGAGTATCATATTGGTAAGTATAGCTATGTACGTCTTTGACCAGTTCATTGTCATTTTATCTACCTACACCATGATTCCATGGTATGCTAACTTCATGGCCGTATCGTCAAGGTATCCTCGACTTAGTCCTTATTGTAATGGAATGGCCGTAGAAGTCTAGCAACAGAACTCTACCGCCTTTAAATGGTGAAGTTCTCTACGTCATTGACTTTGACTCAATCGACAAACTCAGCAAAATATGTTATTCTGTAACAATACTTCTGGGACTAACTACCAAATGCATGCACCCGTTTCTCGTCTACATATACTTGGAAATAAATTCACTTCTGCTATTGATATATTTAATATAAGTTTACCCATGTTTAAAAGATACCTGAACAATATTTTTATCTTGAAACAATTATAAGAGCATTGCATAAGAGCTATTGTTTAATTATTATTTTTTTATAAATATTATCTTTGTACTCATCTACAATCCAAAAACTTGTTCCTCTTTTTTCTTTCTATTTATCATATACTATATTACGTATTATGCAATTTCATACATTTTTACATCATCCGAAAAATAAAAACAATGATTTTTTTTCACAATGTCATGCACTCATATTATATGAGTATTATATTATGCACTTGTGTATTATGTATTATATAGATCAGACTATTACTATTTTTATTTTTAAAAAAGTAGTATCTACAAATTAAAAACCTTTCCCTTTGTAACTTCTCTGTGTCATGCACTTATATATTATTATACCTTCATAAATATTATAAATATGTTACACTTATATACCAACTATGCGTCATGTTTTTTTAAGTTCTGTACACATAATCATTTTAATGTAAAAATATGTAAAAGCCCTTTGGGGCGTTAATGAATAAATAAATAAATAAAAAATAAAATATCTTAATGTTAGAGTTCTGTACATCTTTGAATTTGAGATAGTATTGTAATGGTAGAGCTCTGTACGACCTTGACTTTGAGATAGTATTGTAATGGTAGAGCTCTGTACGACCTTGACTTTGAGATAGTATTGTAATGGTAGAGCTCTGTACGACCTTGACATTGAGATAGTATTGTAATGGTAGAGCTCTGTACGACCTTAACTTTAAGTCCGTATCTTTATGCAAACTAAGAGCCTTAGCTTGAATCATTGAAGTACTCAGAGGGATACGAAATATTTGAAACAAAACTCGCAGAACAATGCGAACAGTATGTGCACTGACGCAAGACTAAACCTGTCGCGATCAGACGGGAGTGTGTACAAATTAGTACATACAAACGCATACATTCGGACTTGCTCCTGCTCGTATGTTAATGCATATGTGCGAACAGAACGTAACACTTTTCACAGTACGGACCTGGTTCATATGTATTTCATAGTGTGACAGGGAAACAACTGCACGGAAACAAAACATTTTCCATTATCGCCAAAAAAAAAAAAAACCATTTTACAAAAATGTGCGAAATAGCGAATTGTGCGAAAGCCGAGATCCGCCAGTATTTCATAATTTAAAACATAAATAAATAAAATAATTCTAACCCGTACTAGATATTTGCTATACCGTTTGATTAAAAAAAAATCATTCGGTTTGGGTGAGAATTTTGGCCTCAAATCCAAAATTCAGTTTTGTATGAAACAGGCCGCGCAGCCGTTCCTCTTAAGCGCTCCGGAGACTAGGGGTTCTTAATCTAATTATGGTCGCGTTTGACTTTGAGACTGAGGAAAAGTTGGCAGTCAAAAGCCTGACCAAGGGCCATAAAAACGGTTTATGAGCATGTGAAAATTTTATAAGAATGGTTTTTTGACAGAGCTCTCGAGAATGCGATTTTTCCAAGATATTTTTTAAAAATTTTAATTATTAATTATTTTTATTGAGATTTAAGAATCTCATTGTTATATTTAATCATTGAAGAAAATAATATTATCATATCCTAAAATGAAAGACGAAACCGAAAAAAATGACAGAAAGTAAAAATTGTCACAAATCTTGAATTTGAGATATGATATCGATGAAGATGACATTAATTGAACTGGTCTCATTAGCTAAGTTGGTTGAGTGTTGCCCCGGATAGGCAGAGGACTTGGGTTCGAACCCCAGATGCGACAGAAATCTTTTTATTTTCTGTCATTTTTTCCGGCTTCGTCTTTCATTTTAGGATATGTTAATATTATTTTCTTTAATATTTTTTGTACATCAATTAACGTATTAACGACTCGAAGAATGGCAATTCGACTCCAGACGAGAAAAGGTTGCCCATGCCTGACCTAAACCAATAAATGCTGTTGATTCTTATCGTTTGGAAATGATATTGAAACATCACATGAAAAAGCCAACACTGATATAATTGAACCAAAAAACCATAATACTGTCCTACGAAATACTATTTCCCAACAAGATGACAAAATTGATAGACTAGAGTATTTAAGCCAAATATGCAACATCGATATAAGGGGTGTTCCTGAGTCAAGCATTGAAAATAATGTAGAAGTACTAAAAAAATATCAAAAATAATTAACTATGAAGATACCGCTATACCTTTGCAGTCTGAAATAACAAAAATCTACAGACTGGGACCGAAAATTTCATAGAAAAATCCCAGATCCATAATAGCGACGTTCAACAACATTACAAAACTTCCTATACAAAATTAAAGGTTACAAGAAATCCACTACCATCAACACAAATAAGTTAAATACAACCGACCTAGGATTATCGCAAGACGCCAAACGCATTTACGTATCCGAACACTTAACACAAAAGGGAAAATTTTCATTATCTCAAACGAAAAAAATTGCCAGAGATAACAACTATAAACACTCTTAGACGACCTCAGGACAAATTCTACTAAGGGAAACAGACACCTCCAAAATTATTAAAATAAACAATGTCCTTGATCTTGATCGACTAAAACGTCTGTTACTGTGACTGACGATAAAAGTATACATTGTATCCTGACGAGGCAACCATTGGTTTCGAAATATTCAGATATTGAATTATTTAATAGTGGTTTAAAAAAAATATTATATTTCGTATCCGTATTATTCTATTTTTATTTTGTTTCACCTATACATGCTCACTCAATGTATATTTTTGTTTAGTTTTGAATTTTTCCCAGACGAAGCTTGGGATAAGCGAAACCGGTTGGTGATAAATTAAAAATATTTGTAGTTCAAAACAATGTGTTTATATATATATATTTTTTATTTTATTTTATTTGATAATATGTCAAACCACAAAGTAATTGATCTTTTCGAAAACATTTCTTTTTATTTATTTTATTATTCAATCTCCCAAAAGGATTTTACATACAGATATATTATTTTTAAAATCACACAAGAAAAAAATATATATATATAAAACATGCACAAAAGTTAAATTACATTTGATAAAAGTTAAGTTACATTTGAAAAGCTACGATAAAAATTAAGTTACCCTTGAAAATAGTACAATATCCATAAAGTCAATATTAACATTATTAACAAATAATTAAATGATATAAGTTGTAGTTGACAATAATTTATAAACTGGGCAGAAACAATTCGTTCATCCTCCTTTTGAAATTTGCCAAGTTTAGATTATTGTCGTTTAGATTATTGTCAAATACATCCATATCATTTAAGTATTTGACTGTGACCAAGACTGTGTAAGCGTTGGATTGGGGAATTAAAAGTACGGTTGGAACGGGATATACTCGTAGATACTTATACGATATGATATTTCGATACACAAATATATATATATATACATATATGTATGTGTGCGTAAGTGTATGTATGTGTGCGTACATATATGTATATGTGATCACATATATGTATATAATAATAATAATTGGATTACATGTATAGCGCCGTTTTTGTGAAAAAAGACCTCAAGGGCGTACGTATACGAGTATGTATGTGTGCGTACGTATATGTACGAGAATATGTGCGTATGTATATGTGTATACGAGTATTATATTCGTATGTGTTTGCGTGTGTATGTATGTATGCACCTATGTGCACATGTGTGCATGCTTGCACATATTAAAAACAAAAATTATATTTTTGTGACCTAATCCTTACGCATGTGTTTTTCTCCTTTCTATCTTCTACTTTCTTTTGTATTTTTTCCAATTGTCAGCATGTTAATATAATTAATATAATAAATCCGTATGTTTACACTAGACTTCATACAAATGTGCACATGTGTGCATCATACATTAGATCGCCATACTAGGCAGCCTCCTAGTATGGTGATCTAATGTGTATACTCCATGTAAATGTCTCTATTAAATATCATGTATTTTATAAATAAATAAATAAATTGAAGAAACTTAAATGCTGTATAATTCTATAAACATTGTTGGCCCAATTAATGTTACAGAAAAATAAACATGTACTTCATAAGTTATTAATTGTTTTTTTTTTAATGATTATTTAGTATTTGAAAGGGTTTCAGAAATTCCTTTGCTGAAACTTGTGACTGCGAATGTTTTTTGACTGAAAATATTTTTGATATTGCGCTTTTCAAAATATTCACGAAGTTCTTACTTTGTGCGATAGATGGCTCAATGAATGAAACATGAAACAGACGTTCATGTCGTGGGTAATTGGATTATCTACCAACTTCGTACAGCGTAACTACTTGCACCGTAACTACGTATCTAGCGTACCTACTTGTCTGTTTAATAGATTATATATTATTACATATATTATATGGACATGGACACACTCCGAGTGCAATATAACCACGCTTACAGTAGGTACTTACTTAGGTAGGGTGCATGGGTTCGCTGCTTTGATGCGCCACAGAATAGCCGGGACGAGTCAGCGCTACCGGAGATCGGAAAACACTCTTGTCCAGGCCGTCGCCCAGTGGCATGGCGCGCCCCTACATCGTAGATGGAGAATTTCCCTCGGGCCATTGTAGCATAAGTGTTAAATATGTTATTTTAATTTAATTTATTTTTAATTTATTTTTTTATATTATATTTCTACAGTGTGTAATTTTTTATTTTTTTTTATTCTTAAAATATATTCTTTTTATATGGCAGACAGAGTATTGCACTCACCGCTTTGTTCTGCTGAAATAAACACATTATTATTATTATTATATTTTGCCGATTGTTTGAAATAACAATGGAGTTTATAAAATAGTATTTGAATTAAAAATAATTAAAACGACATTTAAAAAACTAAGCATAAAAAGTGTTTAAATGTAATATTTATGCCATGTCTAATATTCCCAACCTACTGAGCTTTTCAGGCTAATTTTTAGTATAAAGGCGTGGCTACTGGTATAGGTGTGGCTACTGGTATAGGTGTGGATTAATACATTTAGTAAAAGTTGATCTATTCAGATTAATTCTGAGTAAGTATTTAGGGTGATAGGTACATTACAAATTGCGTGCGAATGAAAGAAATTTTAGTGTATTTTTAAAGAGATAATATATCAAGGTAGACTGCCCAATAAAATTGTCATAAGTTGGGTATTTATATTGCTTTTATAGTTTGTATTTAACGAGTAATTATTAGGACATGTGCCAGATTAATGGCGAAAAGTTTGAGACTACGAAATGCAAGAAATAATTTTTCTGGCCCAAAATGAACAATTGAGATGTTTTTTCATTTCACTGCAAACAAACATATCTGAATACAATACGTACTATAACATTACCAATAGTATGTCTATTATTGAAAATATTTTGTGTGATAATAAACTATGACTTGTTGATTACTAAATTAGTTTTGTCTCGGTAAGAATCGCCTTTACACTACAATATTTTATCGTCGTAATTGGACATCGGATTATACGCACTATCGAAATGGCAAAATATGCACTAGCAATAATTTTAAAATTAACCTATTCCTAAATTAAACTGTAAGAACAGGAATATGTTTTTTGGAAGCCAGTTCTTTGGAAATATTTTGATTTCACACTGGGGGGAGTTGGCTAGCGAAATTCTGAATAAAAAGAAACTTTGTTAATATTTTGTAAATATCTCAAAGCCAAATGTAATATTGAAAATTATATTTGGAATAATTGACAGGCTTCTGCAACACCAACTTTTTTACTTTGGAATTTTCATGGACAGTAAGGAAATACGCTCAAAACTTATAAAACCTAGCTTTATTCCTGAAGGCGGTCATGATTTCATGTGGTAGGTCGGATCCAAGTATCGGCCATCTCTACTACAAATCCAATTTTTCAAAACTTTCAGGTTCGAAGAATTATCCGTTTCCTCAGAAAAGACAAAATATTGACCATTTCATTTTAACAACTCGTAAGAATAAAAAGACTCAAATATGCACTACAGACCAAAAAGGCTCAAATACGCGTTATGCATGTAATCCGATGTCTAATAATAATCATTGACATACATACATTGAAAATAATTGGTTGATTTATTTGAATTTAATATTACATATAGTACACGTCATAATATGAATAATATTGTCCTTGCACTGGTAATATTTTAGTTCAGTTACAATTGTGTTATTTACGCTCATATAACCCAAATTGGAGTTATTTTTGTCCATCAAAGACAGTTACATACTTAGCCATTTATTCTGATAGTAGACAATACATATGTACAATAAATAACATGACATATAATACATGTAATGTAACTGATTTCTTTCTTATTGTGTAGCTGCTACAATAGAACCACCCGACTTTGAAGCAACCTCCTCCTGACCCAGCTATATTTTGGAGTAGTTTCCCTTCAAGTAGACTTTATTAAAAGCCCGATCTGTATTCTTTAGAGTGTTTCATCATTAGAAAGTTTTTCAGTAGTTATAAATATTATTATCTATAGCGAAACATTTGAAGAAAATGAAAAACTACCTGAATAAAATTGCAAGTTTCACGAATAAAAAAAAATGAAATTAGAAATTATTTTGAAGGAATTCGTTTTATATCAATTATGGGATCAAGTTTACTAACCATGGTTTAGTTAAATACTGCTATTTGTTTTGTAATAGGTGTCAATACCTATTTGTACACACTATTGTAACACTTACATTATTTGTTAATTTTGGAAAATATTATTTAGTTTTGTAGTTATCCGTGTTTAATTTCTTAAATGTAGTTATAATCATTACGAGGCACGATTCTTTCATTATAGTAGTTAACAAATAATAACAAGCGAGACTTACTTCCTAGATATATTATCTTTGATATTGAATTTTATGATTGTACGGATTAATTGCAATTAAGGATGGTAATTCAAGTTTTTAATAATAGGTGTAAATACCTATTTGTACACACTATTGTAACACTTACATTATTTGTTTATTTTGGAAAATATTATTTAGTTTTGTAGTTATCCATGTTTAATTTCTTAAATGTAGTTATAATCATTACGAGGCACGATTCTTTCATTATAGTAATTAACAAATAATAACAAGCGTTACAAGACTTACTTCCTAGATATATTATCTTTGATATTGAATTTTATGATTGTACGGATTAATTGCAATTAAGGATGGTAATTCAAGTTTTTAATAATAGGTGTAAATACCTATTTGTACACACTATTGTAACACTTACATTATTTGTTTATTTTGGAAAATATTATTTAGTTTTGTAGTTATCCATGTTTAATTTCTTAAATGTAGTTATAATCATTACGAGGCACGATTATTTC
>JAHDVE020004730.1:0-97044 GCA_022606495.2 Halesus radiatus | reverse complement strand
ATTGTCTTTCACATTGTACTTGTTTATTTTGGGCTTTAATCCATTTCCCTTTATTTTATCTTTGAACTGATGGAGCAGAGGTCTATCATTTGCGGGCTCGAACTCGATTTTCGTTATATTCTACTTGAAAACCTGATGGACGTAGCGATGGGAGGCCAACTTTTTGTAATACTTTGCAAGAATCTAATCTGGAAACTTTTTTTGAATCTTCACAAAACTGTTTGGCTTCGGACAAAATGAATTTAACTATTCTTAAACCACATGTTCCTCTGAAGGACCATACTCGCTTCTGAATATTTCGCTCGGTTCACTTGGTTTTCTTCCTGCCTTGGACAGGTTTGAATCAATCGACCCTGTAACCGTCACATTATCCACAGTTTCGCTCGCACCTGCATATACGGAAGTTCTGAATTTAAGATCACCAGATAATTTATTTTCGGAAAAAATTAAAGAATTGTTTAATATTTATAAAAATACCTGATAGATTTCTAACTTTTTTATATGGGTGGTAGCTACTCTATTTATTGTATTTCTTAGCAAATCTCTCCGCTATATTTTTTCTCCACCTAAATCTCGGGTTCTTCAATGACTTCTTATTTTGGTGGCGGTGTTGGTTCAATTTCCGACAATTTTTTAGTCATTTTTTGATTGAGTTTTTGAATAAATTTAGTATTCGTGTTCCAGATTCTTTCTTTCAGTACCTCCTTCGTGTTAGACTCTGAAGATGTCTTTTTGTGGCGCGCGAAACTCCAAAGAGCATCGAAGTTTTAGGTTTCGTCTAATTGGTGAGTGAAATCTTTAGGGCGGACTTTTCGAGTAAAAGTGGAGTTGAACTCTTCAAGAGAGGCCACCAGATTCTGATCCACAATCAAATCGAACAGCAACTCCAGAATATGATCATTTTCATAATTGATGATGTCTATCGCTTCGATGAATAATGTGAAATTTTTATTATGTGGAGATTGCAGAATGAGCTCGTGGACTGTCCAAGTATTTCGAATATAGGGAGCCAAGAAACCCAATTGGGAAATCTTTTTCTTGTAAAAGACAAATCTGATATGCAGCTTCTCGATGACTCGGTTGTAGAAACGGTCAATTAATCTGTTAAAATAAAAATCAAATAAAGTTATTGTTAAAAATATTATTACTATTATTCTAATTAAATGTATATATGTATGTATATATATGTATGTATGCGTTATTTATTATGAAGACTGTACTGTTTAGATTAATAAGGTAGGACCTGAATATGTGAATCATTTAAATTTGATTGGATTTCTTGGGTGAGGTTTTTAAATGTTTCCTTTGAGGAAGTATTCGTCTCCTTATATTCCTGCAGTCGTTTGAGGATGCTTTTGGGGTTATTTATTCTTCTCGACAGAATCGTTATTATTAATTCTTGCAAAGACATATTCAGTGTCTAAAAAATAACAATTCGAAACAGAATAAAAATAAAACTATATAAAAAAATGATAATAAGTAATATATACAATTTTCCTTATATAATTTTCGAATAGAAATCAGAAATGTGATGGTTTTGTACTGTGATACGATTGAGCGAAGCAAGAGCTTTATCTGTGATGATGAATACTTTTCCAGTCTCTTGTGATTATTATTTCAAGATTTCCATTGCGTAGTTTATTATAAAATATATTTATATTATAACACTACTTATTATTAATGAACTTGTTTTATTTTTTTATCTGAATAGCCAGAAATCCTTCTTTTTTTTGTTTTGTTTAATTTAATATAAAATGAAGAATAAGTCAGAAAAAATCATCCTATATTAGAACAGAAAAAGGAAAAATAAATATATATGTATATCTGTCTATACAATATCTAATATTATATATGTTTATCGAACAGATGAATAAATAAAATTATATTTGATTAAAATTTGCCAACCTAAACATATGATATGTATAATATATTCTGAGAAAATGACAAAAAATAAACTATATAGATATCTCGACCAAACTGAAAATAGTATAAGCTAAAAAAAAATAATGGAGTCACCACATTAAAAAACAAAAAATAACTTTTATTTCCGTTTATTTTATCTCATCTCTGTATTTTCTATGCGAACAAAAGTATACAGTCCCAACCATGAAAAATATAATGTTTGCATTGCTAATTTTATTTGATTGAGTTATTTATCGATATTTTTATTTTATTAATAGTATTCAAAATAAAAAATATGAATGCTGTCGTTTTTGAAGTACACTACTTTTTTTTAGATCCTTGTGCTCACAATCACTCGTTTATATTGATAGACTTGTAAATTTGTAATACCCATTTATACAACTAAATTAAAACTTTGTAATCTTTTGAACTAGAGGCAATACAGATTGATTTATTGATGAGTATAAATAAAAATATAACTAGTATAAAAAAAGTGATTCTATTTGTTTATAAAGTTAAACCAAGAAAAATAAATATATTAATAAATAAGAATTTATTATGTTGCTTTAAAAGTTCGATTATTCACAGCATATCTTCGCGAAGACTTTTGTTTCCGATCGCCAAATCTTGAATATTGGTCTTATTGTAATTAATATGCGCATCGGCGATAAGCTCAAACGTATACGGATCTACTGAGCGTCGTTTGGCCGAAACATCTGTCACCCGAATGCGCTGATCGAGTCTGGAAATTTGGTGTTCTGAGAGCCGTCTTCCTTTAAGGGTGTTAAATTTGATATAATTCTGCAGTGAGTCTTTTGTATGTCGGATCGAATAGAGGAGCAAGTCGATCGAAAACATACCTAATATCGATAGTATTTGGGTCAAGTAGAATACACTAAAAAAATAATTCATTAAGTAATGTATAAATTATATTTAAATTATAAAGATATTTATTTTATTTATTATTTTTACGGCATCTGCAGAAGATCAGTAGTGTATCCATAAGTCTCCGAGGGTTGGGGTTGGGGTTGGGGTTGGGGTTGGGGTTGGGGTTGGGGTTGGGGTTGGGGTTGGGGTTGGGGTTGGGGTTGGGGTTGGGGTTGGGGTTGGGGTTGGGGTTGGGGTTGGGGTTGGGGGTTGGGGTTGGGGTTGGGGGTTGGGGGTTGGGGTTAGGGTTAGGGGTTGGGGTTGGGGGGACAGGGTTGGGGTTTGGTTGTCATGGTAGTCTTTCTCAAAGAAATGTATTTTTAAATTATTACTACATTATTGAAACCATTTTCTAACCTCGAACTTTATAGAAGGTTATTCCAACAATGTAAACCCAGCACGCCTATTGCTCTGTCTTCCAAATTGATAACATTTACACCGGTCTAATCGAAGCATCACACTTGGCCATCTCACAACTGTTATTAATCACTGGGCATATATTTTGGTTAAATCAGCGTTAACATCGAACGTATGACTTTTCTCTGACTCACGACTTCAGATATTCAGCCATCTGTCATATTATAAGCCAATTTTAATTCTCCAGTTGTTGTGTTCATATAACTTATCCAAGTTAAATCAATCCTTAAATCCATATAAATGATTAATAAATAAAACATTGATTTTAAACAATTTATAAAAAAGGTTTTTTTTTAAATATATTGAAATTTTTTAAAAGTTTTATAGCATAATTTATATTTCTAAATATATATGTAATTTCTACTACAAAACAACATAAATACGCACAAGAGAAATAGTGTAAATAATTAGGCACCGGCACACAGGGACGCAAGACTATTGTGATTTACGAATCCACTTGAGAAAGGCTTTGTTAGTTTCCCCATGGAGATGTTGTTGCTCCGAGCATACTTGACTTTTGGCACCAGGTCAGGTCAGGTCTTTTGGCAGGTTTTGGCAGTATGGTCAGTCACTGAGGCAGCGGGTAGTGAAGTCAGCAGTTGCTGGGTGTAGAAGACTGTTCTTGTCTGGTAGCGGCAGGTCGAGGTATCCAAGGGAGGACGTGTTGTCCATTATGCGGTTGAAGCGAAAAAATAGTACATACCGTCGTGCGTATGCTATTAATCGAATACATTGCATTTGTGGTGCAATCTGTAGTGCAATAATAGCTCTCGGCTTGGTATTGCATGTATTGTGCAATAATTTATATTTGGTTACAAATAAATAAGTTTATAGGCTTAATTTAATCTATCTGTAGACGCGTTCGATACAATATGTTTTAAAAAGGCATTGCAGGCATTTTAAATACACATCTGAAAATAAGTAAGAAGAGCGTACTGTTTATTTTACATGAAAATAATATAACCAAAAAAGCTCTAGGTACCTTTAAAGTTCTCCGGCGAACAGCGTTAAAAGAGTCGTGGCATTCATAAAAGCACATTATTTTTCATACCTCGCCAGAAAGCGTAACTGGCAGTTTAATCTGTGAAATACGAAGGTAGAAAATATTGCCTGAATGCTCATTGAATACAGAGTATGGACTTAAATTCACAACAATAAAGATTCTGCTCCAACAATACAAATATCATTGCAACCTCCAGGCGCTGTTTACTAGGTACTGGGTACATTCATTTCTTAAAATAGCAGTATTGTGCAGTTTACAAATTCTGTTTTATTTAGGAGGGAAGAACTTACAAATCAATTTTGTAAGCTCTTCACCCCCCCAATGTTGTAATATAAATATGATTTTTTTTTGTTTATTTCATAAAATAACTAGCTGATAAAGTTATGAAGTTGTGAATTCTTGTTTGTGATACCATAATTGATTTGACAACGAAAGTAATGTTTTTGACGACTATTACTATATCTAAACAAATAAACAAAGAAACATTCATTTGAAAATTTCACTTCATTCCAAACATTTATTTTTTCATAGTATATTTAAATAATATAATTCTTAAGTAGGTACCTACTTGTGTTTCCATTATGAAAATATTCTACCCAGATGAACCTTGGTCTTTCAAATATGTATATCTGTTGCTAACCGGAGTGGTGTATCTATGGTCTACCCTCAATACAACATGGCGTCTTAAGTGTTTTCATACTAATTTTAAAACGTTACAGCAACAGCTTCACATATTGGATTTCCTTCAAACTCTCCCGGCACTAATAAGAACAAACTGAGCTATTTTAAGCGAAAAGGGTCCAGTGATTTTCGTGAAAATTGAGGACAGACAGACAAACGTTTATTTTTATATATAGATATTTTTAAATCGACATTCAAATATTTATCTTATCCCATCACTTCTTGTTAATTTATGTCTATTTTTATAATTTGTCAACGCTTATTGTCTTCATTTTTTTATACTTTATAACCTGATGAGGGAAGCAGTGGTTTCGAAACATGCTGACGTTTATTTATTAATTAGTGGTTTACACAAAATATCTGTAAATCATTTAATGGAATTTGTTATTTTTTTTACACCAGTTGGTCCAGCTACAGGTTTACAAGTGACAAGTGATAGGAATAGGTAAGTATCACATAGACAATAATAGCATCGACAATGTAGAGTTATCAAACAGTGTTAGACAATCTTACCATCAATTTAGACATTTCACAATTCGCACAACTTTCAAGTTTCAAAGGTCGCGTCGAAGAGATTCTAATTATTTACGAGAAACACTCTTAAGTATCTTGTAGGATTTAACTTATGTGTTATATGATGATTTTAGATAACTTTCTAGAGAGCCACTTCAGGCGAATATTTGAAGCATATTTGATTAAATTAGTACTAAAACTAGTAGGTAATATTTTACTGTTTACAAGGTAACATAGAACAATGCTAACATAACCCAACAACTTAAAACAAAATTATCTAAATTACACCTTTCTGGCATGAAATTAAAGTATTTTTATTGTTGTCCTATTAAGATTCCGGTTAAATTAATCTATAAATATATTAATGAACTCCGTGACATGTGAGATGAGGACATTTCTAAGACTATTTACAATAACCCTATAATTAATTATCGTGTTAAATAGTTGATTTATTGTGTTCAAGTTTAATTTGTAGAACCGCATTTCGACCCCTCGGAATAACAAGATTATATCTGACAAAGCCATGTCATACGATAATGTGCTCTAAGGAAATTAACTGTAAGGCTCATTATCGCATAACATTGCCGTTTCAGATAGAACCTTGTTAATCCAAGGGGTCGATTTTAATAAAATGAACGAGAAATGTTTGGTATAAACCACTATTTAAGTTATAAATATCAACATGTTTCTGAAGCGAAGCTGCCCTTATCAGGATCCATAGTATACAAATATTGTATTCTATGTATACAGTATATAGATTTGTATAATATGTATCGTAATGAGGAACGCTTTGGTTTCGAAACATATTGAAATATATTTTTATTTAACTGATGGTATAAGCAAGAAATTCCTTATTCATTTTATTAATAATGACACAACTATGTTTTTTTACATTTTTTCAAGAATTAAATACATTTTATTTCAAAGATAAAAAAAAAGATTAAAAGAAAATAATAATAGTTATTGCAATTTATTTCTTTAATTTTGATTAAATAGTTTACTTATTGTGATTATTTTCAATGGGAGATGACCATCGGCTAGGTAATTATAATTTAAAATTACAACTATCAGCTGGGTCGAAATTTTTCATCAAATACTGAGCCCTTGACAACGAAGCCATAACAGAGTGTCATTTTCAATTGTTGACGGCCATCGGCCAGAACAACAAAACAACACCTATCGGCGCACAGTCGAGGCGTTCCTCACTAGACGAGCGGATATTAGGAGTGCCGGAAACTCGACACGTGGGTGGCGACGGGAGATATTTCCTGTGGGGTGAAGGAGCGGGTGACAGAGGGGGTGGGGAGAAGATTCAACAGCAAAAACAGGTGGAGGTTTTACTGTAGGAGGGATTTGTGGCGGGGCGGGATGTAAAATGTAAGGTGTGCTTGGATTATAGAGCCGAAGATAGCTTTAAAGAATGAGGGAATGTTAATGAAGCTTTGTATTGATTAACGCCGGTGTAAATTTTGACATGTGCGTAGGTTTTCAGATTCCCAAGTGAGTCGGAAAATTTCAAATTATTAATCTACTGCGACTGACATCGATTCCGCAACCTTCGATGTAAATCGATATGAAAGTAACACCACGGAATATTATATTATGCCGTTGTAACGATGTATCTATTTAACCATTGTTTCATTTTTGAAATTTATGAAAGGAAATCACGACTATTCTTAAGAGGAACGGCTGCGCTGCCTGTTATACATACATACATGACTGAATTTTGGATGAGGCCAAAATACCCATCCAAACTGAACGATATATTTTTTTAATTAAATGTTTAGTAAATAAATGTCTTGTACGTATGAGAAATATTGTACTTATTTTTATTTTAAATTATGAAGTAGGCCATGAAAAAAAATCATTTTCATAATTTTAGAGGCAACTAAGAAAATTATTTGTAGGTTTATTGTTTTTTATATTTTTTATATAATAATTGATATCTAAATATGATTATGTAAATAAAAATATAAAAACAAAACATTAAAATAAACCTTATTTCGAATCGATATTTTAAATTTTGTACGGCAAAATTTGTGTTCCAATGTAAATTGGTCATTCTGAGAGAAACAGAACCCCGGCAGTTCAATAGTAGGGTCTACAACAAGGTGCTTGATGTTCACGTACGAAGTCCGCCACTCAGTTCACCACGACTCTTCAGAGAAGTATCGTGATAAGAGCAGTCTATCGCTTTCAGTATAAATAGGTTTCCTGGATGTAGAGGTTTTCAAGGGTATCTTGAAGTAGAATGTTACTATTAACTTACTTTTTGTAATACCTGAGGGTTGGTGTTTCTCATCTTACAGTAGGCGGAGTAAGATGACAGGGAGCCATTATACTGGGGTGGAGGGATGTTTTTCCGCTCACCATGCGCATAGTAGTATTTAGTTGCACGTCGATCTTCTGTTTGTGTGCACTTCTACCACACACCGCAGCACAATATTCCACTAATGGTAATCGTAGCTGTTCATAATCTAAGGTAACTGTGGGGTATTTTCGTCGCAACCCCAGCTAGTCTCAGAATTTTTGTTTATGATACCCGAGTCTTGGTCTTCTTGCTAACATTTTCCAGGTAAGAGCCGTACGTCGGGTTTCTGTCCAGTGTTTCGCCAAGATACCGAGGACTACTTTCATGAGTAATAAACCTCCTCCAAACTGTACATTAAAAGTAGCACTTGCACATAAATTACATAATTAGGAAGCAGCTGTAACTGTTTTTGTTGCGTTTGCTTTTAATTTACAGGAGGAGAAGTATTGTTCCATGACAGTTAGGTCGGCATTTAGGTCATTTTCAGTGGAATGAAGGTATTTTTGTTGGACTGTTATAGCAATATCATCTGAATAAATAAAATTTCTCCCCGTGTTTTCTTTACGGTCCGCTATTTATAAACTGAAAAGGGAGGATGCAACCACCGATCCCTATGCAAATCCATTTTCAATTTTATAAGTCCTACTTTTCTGAGTCCCTATGTGGACTTCCATGGTGCGATTTACTATGTAACATCATTCATAATTTTAATATTAAACATTATAATTACCTATATGTACCTTAAACTAACAAAATAACTTATAATACCTCAAATTAACAAAATAGAAACAGTCATTATATAGAGATATTGTTGTGTACCTCTGTCTAAGTTTATATAAATACCGTAGCATAAAAATTTCAACTACCAGTCTGAAAATGTCCGTAGTAGGATGAAACCGGTCCTGGTGAAAATAAATAAGTGGAACAAAGTACAAAAGTGTTTTAATTTCAATTCTAATTGTAGAAAATATTATTAACTAAATGAAATATGAAAATGGAAAAAAAAATGCAGAAAATAAAAAGATTTCAGTCGCATTTGGGTCGAACCCAGGACCTCTGCCTATCCGGGGCAACCGCTTAACCAACTTAGCCAAGAGACCAGTTCAATTTATGTCATCTTCATCGATATCATATATCAAATTCAAGATTTGTTAATATTATTCTCCATTTTTTATCCCATATTATTCGCAGCTATCTTTATAATGATTACAAAGTTCCTAAATAACACAATTACAAACTAGACAGTGTCTTCGGATTAATATCCGATTTTTTAAAGTTATGCTAATATTATTTTCTATCATGATAAAAGTATATTAATTGTCGAGGATCCGGTTTTTAATATGTTTTGAAGTTGAATTGAAATGTGAAATTTGTATTGGAAGAGGTGTAGAAGTACAGATTTGGTATAATGTTGTTTTTTGTCATGGCATCAAGTATTTTGCATAGTTTAATTTCACAAAAAAAAGTTTTTTTCACCTCTTCCCAAGATGGAGATACTTTTAGCAACGCGTTAGTGAGAGACTTTAAAATAAATACCCTAAATTATTATTACGCTGAACTATCTCTTTCTCTGCCTTATTTTAATCTGCCTTACAAAATTCATCAATTTTTAGTAAAATATTAGGATAAATATGTTTTCATGCACGTACTCCGCATCCTTGAGATGAATAATCCCTTAAAGCAGAACCCGCTGTTCGTGCTTCTCTACTACGACAACCTGAATGATATTTGTAAACACTGATACAAGGAAAATGATATACGAGTAAGAAAGATAAATTTTTTTAACGATCATTCGTTAGTAGTTTTTGCATCCGCGCAGGGAGTAGTTCTGGGAAAATCGAGATGGGGGTATCGCCAGGTGACTGAGGCGGCGAGGCCGGGCCGGGGGGTGAGATGGCAGTACGGCTATACTAGGCAGAGGGTGGACGGCAGAGAGTAGGGGTGGCATTGTTTGCCCGGAGCTAGCGGGCGGGAAGGCCGAGCAAACACGCCGCAGCGAGCGGCGACAGGCTACAGCGGCGGCCGAGTGCCCTTCGTTACCGTGTCGCGCCTCGGAGTGATCATTTACCGTGCGATTAACCCTTCCGATATCTGCCATTCTTATACCTGCGATGCTATTACTACGTGCTATTGAATAAGATTTTTTGGCCGATTGTATGAAAATTCTTAGAATTTACTAGACATTGGATTTTATTTTGTGTTCGGGTTATTTTCTTACCTAGCCTGGAAATGTAACGCACCAGATAATTTTATTGGAGAATTTTTGATTATTTAAATCATGCCCTACTGAAAACCAAACTCCTAAGAAAAGGCCACTAGAAAGAGAGTCAAAAATTAAAAATATATATCATTTTTTAAGCTGAACATTTCTCGTTACTCATGCATAAACATAAACATACCTAACTGAACTAGACTGACGTGCAGTCTATAAATACTCAAAAACTGTGCCCACCCAGAGAAAAACGAACTGTTAAATAATATAAAAGAAAACTTGATTAAATTTTATTTTTTTTCTATAAATTTGTCACTATTGTTTTACATTGATAAAATGTTTCTACATTATGATAAAATTCAACTTTTCAGTAATAAAACAGTAATTTTTAAATATTCAATACATAATTCATATATGCACTTCAAAAATTACATACAGCTTACATTTGGAAATAAATCAATGGCGTGCCACTGCTGATCTCAGATAATCTTATCTATAAAAGCTAAAATCTCTAAGCCGGAGACTTAACGATATTAAAATTATTGAAAAAAATATGCCACGAAGAGCCATATTGTCAGTTCAATAAATTACACTTGTTTAATATTTGAAAAAAAAAAACTTTACTTGGGCAAACCCATAAATAGTTAATAATTGTATTTTAAGACCCGAGGTAGATGTCTATAGGTCAGCTAACACAATGCGCTTTTTATGGGAAATACACCACTATTCCAACATGACTAACATATTTTTTCGTATATTTTTATGAAGTTTTTTCGGAATGCATGATCTGGTAATGAAAATCGTACTTACTTAAATTCGTGTATTTATTCGAACAAGATCATTAACATGCATATGAAACTATATTTAATTGTCTCTACTGACCATCATACACAGTGACATGAATATTTAAAGTTGATCAACGCCAATGGAAATAAACAGGTGTCATAATAGGAAGCCATTTTTAATTACCGAAAGTACAATTGCTTATTTACTTTAAAAGAAAGTTATTTTTTTTAATAATAACTCTTTATTATTTATTTTTTCCTCGATACAGTTTGTTATGTAACGAAAGGATGGCCCTGAGATGAGTTCTAGCTACTCGTCTTAACAAATAAGCTAGGCAAGCAATCGCATCATTTCCCGCCATAATTAACCAATCAGGCGATTCTAGCGCCCAAATTAAAACAATCAGATCATACATTAACAAAACAAGAGGAAGGGACGCGAGCGCCAACGGCGGCTTAGCGGCGGCGACGGCTGCCCTGCCACTTCTCACCCGGCAATAGAACAGTAAACTGCTTATCTGAAAGGAGAGCGCGTCCATAGGCCATTTTGTGTAACTAATTTGTAACGGCTATGTTCTAAGCATGCGGGTTGAGGCCCGCAGCTGGTCGTGTCGTTTGTTGCCAAAGCACCCAACATGGTGACTTACCAATTATAAGCCAATTAAACTCAGTGCAGAGATGTCCAGCCCTGGCGTCATTGCCCACAACTCCCGCCACCCGACCAGATCACCTCATGTAAGCTGATTTTGCATCTCCCCTTAATGTGTTGTACTAGCCCTTGTTATATTTGCAATACCCGGTTAGAGATTTAAATCAGAAAGAGAGAATTTTACGTTAGAATCATGTCTAGAATATGAATTTTCTACTAACTACTCGATTGTTCTTAACCCACAATGTTTGTCCGACTTTTACAATAAACTCTGAGATTTGAAAGCA
The DNA here is from genome assembly GCA_022606495.2 of Halesus radiatus. NCBI lineage: Eukaryota > Metazoa > Arthropoda > Insecta > Trichoptera > Limnephilidae > Halesus > Halesus radiatus. The sequence goes on along the minus strand of JAHDVE020004730.1, from coordinate 85,357 downwards.
CTTTACTTGACTCATTTAATGGTGAACTAGAGACACCCTCAACCCAATTATAAGATTGCGATCGATTCACGACCCTGAACGATGAGAACTTAATACCACTGCTGATCTGAGCTAACTAATGTCCGGACAAGACTTCACATCTAAGAGGTAAGTCCTGCCGATATAATTGTCTCCCATAACTTCCCCTTGTAACCCAACTTTCCTCTTCCCATCTTCATTCACCCCATTTCTTAATACTGGCTTTCCAACTTAGGGGCTTTCTTCCAACCCTCTTCCTTCCCTCTCTCACCTCATTTTCATAATAAGTTAAAGTTATTTTATGGCATCATTATTAATTTACCTTTATTATTTATTAAAAAAATGGTTTACTTTTAAAAAAAGTTCTGCTAGGTTATTATTATTATGCCTGACAGCTGTTTCGCTTTCCGTAGGCATTATTAAACTATGCGAAACTCTTAACATATTTTCATTTTTATTATTTATGCCCTTATTAATTTCCCAGTAAATTTTCGGCTATTTTGGTGATTATTACCATATAAATCATAGTATTACCTATGTAGAAATAACGCGTAATAATAATTACCTAGCAGAATATTTTTTTTTATAAATAAACCGTATTTTAACCTAAATAACAATACAAATAATAAGAGATACTTTGTGTACACCACCGTTTAATATATTAACATCAACATGTTTTGGAAGCAAAGTTTCCCTCATCAAGATACACAGTATGCTAAGAAATAATGACAAGTATAGGCAAATAATAAACATTGAAAAATCATATTTAAAAATAGATAAATTATAAAAAATTACAGTAAGTAATGAAAGTAGGTATGCAATTAATTAAAATTTTTAAAATAATTGAAAAAATTAAAATAAAATAATTCATTCATTAATAATGAACAAATACGAGTATGTAACAAGCAGTATTTTTACAGACCTGATAGATTAAATTAAATTTATACGTAGTCAGAGAACAAAACATAGGATTTGGGGTTTCAATTGATATTTAATATTTAAATAGGGTGCTTTGTATATTTAAATAGTGGTTCTTAACATTCTTTGCGTTGAGAGTTCCAAGATGTTTATTTTGGTAGTTTAAACACCCACATGGAAAATTTCATTACGCAAATGAAATGAGCCACCGTTTGCATGAAGTAATAATCTCACCTTTGTCTTTGTATAAAGGCAACATGTTTTATTTCATTCCGCGAATGGCAGAAATAAGGTGTGTGTGGGATGCTAGTGCAGTCCCACGCGCTCGAAAGCTGATGTGTTATGGGGTGGCCAAAACGGATGTTAACAATAATTCGTAAAGCGTTGATTATTTACAGTTCTACCCGCCTTTATAAATGTCACATGCATGGAATGAGACGTCCAGTACATTAAAACTTAAAGTATCCGAAGGTACCGAAATTTATCTTGAGGACCTCGCTTAGGGTTGAGGTTTTTTAAAAGAAAATACTTCACTTATAATTATATGAAGAAATTATGAGTTGTTGATGAGATTAACAGTTGATGGGTAACATGATATCGGCGTTGTTTGTGGAAACAAGATATTGTTCTTGCATCGGATTTTGTCCACATGCGGGCAGTTTGGGGACGAGCATTTTTTTAGAAATCGGTAAAAGGCTTTTAAAGTTTCCGATGCCAGGTTTCCCGTCATAATAGTTAAGTTTGATTTATTCAGTTAGAAACCTTTGACCGTCCATGTGGGAACTTTCATAACTGTATTTATAAATATAGAGGGAATGTTTTTAGTTTTCTTAATCTCCAAAAAGGGTAAGTCGAAATACCGCCAAGATCTTGAGTTTTCGACAAAAGATTCTCGATTGAACAAATAAATAACAATATTAGTTGAGAATTTGTTGAAATAGTTTTGTTGTGTGGAATTCTTATGAAGTTGTTGATATTCTAGATACTTGATGTGGATGTTTGGCCAATACTGTATTTCATAAAGAAATAGTGGTAAAGCTTGATATAGAAAGATATCGTTTTTCATTTACTTTATAAAATCTTCAAAACAGTATAGATTTTTTATAAAGTTTTCTTATCTAACATATCCTATTTTTTTTTGTTTTTTATTGGGTTTTATCGGACCTTTCCAACGTTTGTTTATTGGCATAACAATATATTTAAGACCAATTAAATAAAATTTAAAAAAAATTGTTCGTTTAGTAAATCTTAAAAATGTATTATTTTGAACAGATTTTCATAATGTACAAATATTACTTAATTTTGCGTTAAATATTACCCGTTTTCGACGCGTCCATTTCATTAACTATTTTTTTTAAACCTAACTTGAAGGTACAGAAGTAATTAAATGTTGTTGGGTGGGATTAGTAGGGGTAGTGATTTGGAAGAGGTAAGTTGGAAGGAGTCAAAATAACGGATTTATGGTTAGTAATGGTAATTTACAGGGTGCTATTATTTTATTTACAATGTTCATTTTTTTTAAATTTTTTCTTTGTTTCAATGTTTCTAATGCGGACAATAAGCATTTATTAATTTTAATATGTTTGAATACAGTTATTTCGTATTTTTTAAACCTATCGCCTGTATTTAAAAAACGATTGACAATCTCTGAATAATTGTTATTCCGTAAACAGAGTTCATGTTCCCTGATCCTAGTTCTAAAATTTCTACTTGTGATTCATTACATTCAACATGTAGGCATATTAATTGTTTTTCTATTTTTTTTTTAAATTTCCTTGTTTTTAAGTTAATATTTAACTTGGAATTAGTGTAGAAAGCTGGAAAAACGAAATCTGATAATATGTGAGATACATTTAAAGATAAGTCTCCAATATAAAGACCGTCTTTTATAAATTGATTTTTTATAATTTCAACTATGAATGTCTTTTAATATTTGGGATAATTTTTTTCATAATCTTAATTTAATTATTTTAATATTCATTCCTTAAAGGGACATCGACCAATTAATAGCCCATAAATCCCTCGAATTATCTACGGATGTACGAGTATTTGACAATAATCTAAACTTGGCAAATTTCTAAAGAAGGATGAACGAATTGTTTCTGCTTAGTTTATAAATTATTGGTAACTTTTTCGTTATTTACTTATTTGTTATTAATGTTAATAGTGACTTTATGGATATTGTACTATTTTTTTATTTTTTACTGTGTATTTGTGTAGTTTTTTCATTTTTGTTTTTTCAAATGTAACTTAACTTTTGTCGTAGCTTTTGAAGTGTAAGTTAACTTTTTCAAGCGTAATTTAACTTTTGTGTATGTTTTATATATTTTTTTTATTTTTCTTATTTAATTTAAAAAATGATGTATCTACATATAAAATCTCCCCGGGCGTTTATATAATAAAAAAATGTTTGTATTTTGCGTACAGTTTTAAAACGAGGAAAGAATAAGAAGCAAAGTGCACACATATTGTCTATTTTGCGCCTTTTTTTAAAAAAATGACGTGTTAAATAATCCTACAGATCCCGGTCAGGACCTGTGCGATATCAAATATTAAAATAATTATATTGATATTTGACAATGTTTCAGAAACTTTAAAAGTTTTTGTTACAAATACATGTAATACGATTATCAATACATATTTTCACTATTTAAAAAAAATAAATTATATGAATACCCCACAAGAGTCCCAACTGCTCCCAATCGTCTGGAGCCAGTGAGACTATGGCATCCGCAATTGGGGAATGTTGTGAGACTGAAGGTATTGGGGACGGGAAGGAAAAGGGGCAGAGGAAGGTGGGGAAATACGTGGCTATTCAGATCTAGTCACCAAACACGGCTAAAAGCCATTACAAGCAACGTTTCAATTCTGAATGTTGGTCTTCCACTATGGAACATGCGAAAATACATTTTTTTTTATTTTTATTAATTTTTTTTTTTTTGTATTTATTTTTTTACAACAGAAAAAAATACAATTCAAAAAGTCCCGATAAACTACTTTTTGTAGTTTGTCTAACGGGTGCTTATTAATTAAAACATAAAATTTACAGACAAGGTTACAAAATACTTAAAATAAAAACATTAAAAAAAAAACAATATATAAAATTAAAACATAAAAACCATACGTAACAAGCTTAAAACATAAATATTATTCTAAATAGAATATTATTCTAAAATATTTTGCAAAAATACATTAAAAAAATTAATAAAATAAAAAACATAAACGAAAGCAATAAATCATAAATAAAATAATATTTCCTTATTTCTAATACAAATAGCTTCTTTCAGCTAGCCAAGTTTTCAATGTGTTTATTAATGGTTTAGTTTTAATACAGTTTTTTTATTTCTGCGGGTAACATATTTATACAACTAGGAATCATGTGTTCTAAAGTTCTTTGTCCATATTTGTTTTTTATGCTTAGGAACCATTAATCCTTCATTAAAATTGAGACGAGTATTATAATTGTGCTCTAGTATATTTGTATTAAATAAAGGGTTATTAACGTGATGAAACATAATTTTGTACCACAAAATTGATCTTACTGAAAGAATTTTGAGACTCTGATAAAAGTATGGAATATTATGCCTTTGTTCGCATAAACTTTCATGAGCTAATAATTTAACCAGTGAATTTTGTACTGATTGAACATGATTCATGTTTGTTTTACAGGATAGTCCCCAGGCTGTAATTCCACACCTTATAACATATTCCGCTAATGATAAATAAATTATTCGAAGTGTACAGAATTTTAATTTAAATAATATACTAACAATTGATCTTAATCGTACACAAACCTTATTTATTTTTAAATCCCACTTGAAAAAACAATCAATAATGACACCTAAATAAACATATGATTTCACAAGTTCAACATTTTCCCATGTACACGATGCAGGGATGCCATCGTGTATAGAATCTGAAGTATGTGTTTTTATTTCAGGTGTAATATATACCTTTGCATTTGGGGATCTTATCTGCATCAATTTCGTTTTTTTTTGCATTTATAATTAATCCAGAATCATGATTTTAAAAGTTCAATGTAGTCTTTTTGTAAAAGGTCCATACATGTTTGCAAATCACTGCTAGAAATTACCAAAGCAGTATCATCCGCATACACAAAATGCTTTACATGTCTAAAAATGTATTTAATAAATGATACATAAATAATATACAAAATTGGACCTAATATGGAACCTTGAGGAACTCCTGCCATAAACTTCTTTTTTTTACTTAAAGTGTTCAATAGTTTCAGTTTCATGGATCGGTTGCTTAAGTAATTTTCAAAGAGTTTTAGAAGTTTTCCTCTAATTTTTAGTATTTTAAGAAATTTACAATAGTCAATAGTATCAAAAGCCTTGGAAGAATCTATAAATAAGACTAATGTATGTTTTTTACAATTCAACTCATTATTAGGCTGGCAAACTTTTGAAGTAGCAATTCAGTGCTCTTTTTTTTTGAAAACCGTATTGATTGCTCTCAATAATGGATTTTTTTTTTCCAAATATTTCACTAATTTTAACTGAATGTATTTTTCAAGAATTTTGTCGAGTGATGGTAAAATACTAATTGGTCTGTAGTTACCTAATACAGTGTGATCATCTCCTTTATAAATAGGCCTGATAATACTACATTTTAATTCGTCAGGAATTTTTGCTTGAAATAAGATTCTATTTACAAAATGGGTTATAATTGGACCTAAGGTTAAAATATGTTTTTTAATATCACTCATCCTGATATTATCAATTCCTGGAGAAGAGCTTTTCATTTGCCTAACAATGCTTTCTATAACAGCATCTGTGGTTTTTGGTAGGTACATGCTTTGAGGCATTCCCTTCGGTTCAAACCCAGCTGTCTTGTAGTTGCACTTATGTAACATATTATAAACACTTTCAGAAAAATAATCAACAAAATCATTAGTTACTTTTTCTTTTGTTTGATCTTTCATCAGATATTTGGAGACAACTTCGTCACAGTCGTTTTTACATTTCATTCCTAAAATTTTATTACACTCCTCCCATGTTTTTTTTTTAATCATGAAAATAGTTTTTGAATTTATCATTATAGTACGTACTTTTTAATTTAACTAACAATTTATTTAAAACATTTCTAAAACACTTATATTCGTTATCATAGTATTTGTTTGTTGGAGCATTTTTCCAACGTTTTTATAAAAAAATCTCTTTTTTTAATTTTATTCAATGCATCATTAGATATACAATCATTTTTGGCAAAAGGTGGTGTTTTAGATTTTTTACCTATCACAATTGTGCTTTTTTTATACGAGTAATCAAAATAAGTTTTAATTTTTGAATAAATAATAAAGCAGTCGTCTACCTCTAGAAGTGATTTCCAATCATAATTATGAATATTATTATCAATATGTTTTTGTGATAGAATCGTTATGTTACGAGATTTGTTAGAGTTTGCCCGTTCTATAGAGTTGAAGTGAATATTTACAGCCGTCGTGTGGTGATCAGCAATATAATATGCATGCGGATATTGAATTCACGTCTGCTCCGACGATTATTATATTAGTGATTAATTAATTGTGAAACATCACAAATTAATTCAATAAAATTTACTTGCGCACGCCGGGATTTGAACCCGCGATCTTCGGATTCGTAGTCGAGAGCTTTACCCCTTGACTATGATCGTCACTGAATTATTGTAGTTAATGACGATCATAATGGAAGACCAGGAAATATCGTGTAACGCATAGCGGCATTTTGCAAGTAACACATTGAATTTTAGAACGCTGGTCTTGTTTACATGTATTGCAGAATCTCAACCTCCTGCAGCTGACATAGTACTTAAATAATGTACTGTATTTAAATAATCTTTTTTTTTTATATTTTCATATGAAGCGGTAACTTGGTGAATGTCCTGATGAAGCTACGGTAGTAGCGAAACCCGGCTGGCAAAAGTATATAACGAATAAAAGTGATGCAAACAATGTTATTGTTTTATTTTTTAAATTTAAATAATCGTTTATAAGTTGTTAAGGTGAAGAAAAATCAATCAAATTATGCAACTCATCCTAGGGATCTGTTTTCTGTGTCGGTAAAATAATCGAATTATTTGGTCTTCAATCCAACTGCTATGCTGAAAACTGGGAAGTATACTTTTAAAAATTATCAGACGAAATAGAGACTCCAAAAACTTGCACAGCCTGAAATAGATTGAAGCTGAATCCGTCAAATACTGTTTTTCTCTGGACCGCCACAAGCGGATGTCAGCATAATATCGAGAACACCAATAAATATTTCTGGAAGTGATATTACTCCGAAGACATCTATCAAACTGACCAGTCAGTGGCTGAGTTGGCATCGTGTCTTGGTCCCACCAAGACTTATTACCGGCGTATCTAAATAATCCCATATTTCAGAGCAAAATAAAAATTCATTTAAATGATGTTAAACAACTTTTTAGGGTCATATTTAATAAATCAATAATAATTACCTTGTTTAAAACCACCTTATTTAATATGTTAATATCTACATGTTTCAGGAGCCAAGCTCCTCTCTTCAGGATAAACAATTTACCTACTAAAAATAATGACAAAAATAGACAAAATAAGAAAATATAACAATTAAAAACACGAAAAAGTGATGAAAGTACTTAAGTAATTAAATAAAAATGTAAAAAATAATTTTAAAATTAAAAAAAATATATATTTATAAAAAAAAACTCTATTAGAAATTAAAAAAAAAAATAATAATAATAAAGGTGATTATAAAGGTTATTAAGGTTAAGGTATCAGAGACACTAGAACTACGGCATCCTAGAATAATTCGCTTTCCAATGCAGAATTTAAAAAAATATACAATTAGTTATACTTAACATTCCTCCAGAGCACGTAAATTATCATTAATGAATATTTAAAATATTCCAACTTAGAAAACAGACGGAAAATAAACGACCTAATATTTTTATTAAAATTATTAAATCGTAAATGCGATTTTTTTGAATTGCTGCATTTAATCAGCCTATACATACCTGATCGAACTACAAGACAAACGTTAACATTTTATATATGTATATCCCTTTCGAACTACAGCTTGCATTCCTCAATTCAATACTTACACAGTATTTACAGTAACAAATACTTAAATGATGTGGATGTATTTGACAATAATCTGAACTTCGCAAATTTCAAAAAAAGTATGTACGAATTATTTGTACCTAGTTTATTAATTATTGTTAACTACAACTTTTTACATTATTTATTTATTTGTTATTAATATTAAAATTGACCTTTTGTATTTTATTGGTTAAAATAATTAAATAAATAGGTACTTTGTTCGTTCAATAATTTCTCTCTCGGTCCTGTACGGTCATTTGTAAATTCGTAAAAAAGCAACTTTAACCTCAACATATTAAAACTACTAAAAAAACACTTATGACTGATATTACTTTTGTTACCCGGCTTTGTATGAGTTGAATAAAATACAGAACACGCAATATGATGTCCCGTCGTATTGTGGTATTTTTTGAGGCATTCAAAAATAGTTCAAAGCTTCATAGCTCGCCATGAAAATAATTTTATGAGTTCAAAACAGTTACCCTGGTATAGAAGACTCAAAAAGAAACGTTGCGCAAATGTCATTCATAGCCAGATTTTACCCTTTGAGAGTTTTTCCTGCTACAGAAATAAACAAACAGAATTGATATTCTGCTTTATTTTGAAGATTCTCAACTTTCTGTGAATAAAAGATTTCTTCTGTGTGTGTTTTTCACGGGTTCAAACAAATACGTATTATTTGAATAAACGATTTCCTAAACCGTAATGTCGGCCATATGTTCATTATTTGGGATATTATTCTGCTGAAAGGGGCCCTTCGGTCTCCCAATATTATATTTAACCATGGGGTTTGATATTATGTACAAGGATATAGCGTCAAGGGGGGCCATTTCAAATTCCCTCCCATATTAAATTGTGAAACGTTATTCTCAATTTACACAAGTTACCGTATCATCAGCTGTGTAGGAACCCGGCTAAATTGTGTTCGGGATTCCGTGTACAACAACCAACGTGTTGGGAATTACACCGTTGTTATGGCGAGTCGTTGTTGTCATGCGAAATGTGTGTAACTAACACGGAACACTGTTTATTAAGATATTAAATTGTCGGGTACCAAGATACGTAAGAAAATTTCGTGGAATTTAAATAAACTTTCACAATAAGTTTTGTATCATTGAGCCTTGAGAATTTTTTAATATATATTTTTTTATTCCTGGAATATTGTTTTCGCGTAGGCAGCATTACATATTATCCTTTGCCCTTGTCTGTCATCGTGAACTAACGCTGTCTTTGTAGGGAAATTTGGTAGGAAATTGATGCTTAAATTTGAGTGAAGCCTCATTTCCAAGATAAGACTATGGTTGGCGTGTATAGCTAACCATTTGTCTCTGAACTAACCAATATATTGCTTACTTAGGTATGTAATTACAGATTGCGACATTAACTATTTTAATACAGAAAATGTTTGTATCCATAAAATAAAAGTTGTCATTAATCGTGCTATATTGTTTTTGTAATTTTCTTTTAGCACATAAAATAGAAAATATGCCCAAAACTTACATGAATCTTTAAAAAGCAATAAAAATTCATTAGTTGAATGAACAACAATCATTATCACGTAAAATGATACAAAAACTAAGGAAAGATCGAAAACGTATTTTAAGTTGATGCATAAACTAATTCCTTATTTTCACCTGTGCCGATGGTAAACTGTTTTTGTTCTTAATATTGCGTGTATAATAAAGCGTATCATCATATTATCAGATAGATATTAATGGTTATGAATTGATTAAACGTGTCATTAAAAATGTCTGTTTTTATTTTGTTAGAGCAGTATTGTAATTTCTTAATGTCCGCGGTAAAGGAGAAAAATATCCCATATTTGAATGATAGGCTTTAATAGAAAATGTCTTTTATCCACCTTGTTGATTTTCTTATTGGTGTATTAATGTTGATTTGTGATAAAATGTTTGGTGTATAAATTGATGCATTTATAATTTTGTATAAAAGCAACACTTCAAAAAGTTTACGTCTGACTGATAGATATAAACCTTCACGACATGCAATCGCACTGGTTAATTTTCTTTGTATGGATTCGATTCAGTAAGTATGAATCTCATAATTAGGAGACCAAATAGTGGATGGGTATTCCAAAAGTCTTCTGAATCAGATATGATTCTAATATTTGTGATGCACCTTTTGAAATAGTATCTACATGTTTATTGAAATTTATTGACCAGTCAAATGTTATGCCCAAGTCTTTGGTTCAAGTTATGTTCAATAAACCGACGTTATTTATGTAAAATGTATTTGAAAATGTATTTCTGTTGTTTGTGAAGGATATTGCAGTGCATTGATTTTCAGTAAAATGTAAATCATGAAGTGCACACCATTCATGAATTCTTTTTGCAAATAGATGTAATCTTCTATTGATGTGATTTGATGATATTGAAGTATCGGTAAATGGGAGATAGTTTGAACATTTATTTCTTAGAACTATGTCGTCAATAAAGATTTAATAGTAATGGTCTAAGATGAGAGGCCTGTGGAATTCCCGATGTTGCAGTAAAAAGATCTGCAGAGTACTCCCCTACAACTAAGTTTATTTATTTTTTAATTTATTGTGGTGTGTGTGATGTAAATAAAATTTATTTATTTAAATTCGTATGTTATTTTAGTTTAAGTGTACCATTTAATCCTAAAATAAAACAAAAATCATAGTAACTTTTTAACTGTGTTTTTGATTCAGGGCATCGACTTGTAAATTTATAAGCTTTTATGTGACAAATTGTAAATGAAATTATATTAATCGTGCGAGACATTGACGCAATATTATTAATGCTATTTATTTCCAGTAGATTCCCAGACATCTTTATAAGCTGCGTGCCAGATTAGACTCAAAACAATACAGATAAGTTCAGTGGAATAATTATAGAGAGATTCTTGCTTATGTAGTGGTGTTTTTATGTTTTGTATTCTACCAAAAAGTATATTATTTATTAGATTTTTTTCGGTTTCACCTCACATACCAATATAGAGCTTTAACCCCATTAATATTGCCATTATTTCACTTCAGCAAATATTTCATTATAATATTGTTTCTTGTTCCCAGCAATACCCCCTTCAATCTAACCATCAGGCCATCAACTTATCGATGAAGCCTTGTCTTGGTCTAAATAAAGGCGTAGTATCAGATGGCTTGACTTCTTACAACATATCAATGCTTCCATCATCCCCCGTTTAGCATAAGTATATATGACCGACCCACGTTTGTCGACAAACTCTTATCCCGCTGGCTATTAAAAGCTGGTTGGTCGATGGACATGTTTTATCTAAGTTAGTTATTAGCAAAACAAGAGACTAATTCAAAATTAGAAACTAATTTAATTTAGATGTCTTTATCTACGTGATAATCTGATTCTTGAAATCGTTATTTACTTTATTTCATGGCTGAGAGGCTTGTATGGAGTATTACATTAATTTTAACGGTTATGGACACAAAATCTCGGTAAATATTTGGTTGGTTTTCAAGCCTACCTATTTGAAGGTTCCCCGGTTCCAACAACCAAAGTCTTACCACTTCATGTACAGACTTGAAAACCTTTTACATTTCTGAAGGAAAATTCTTCGTTTTGGCTGGAAAATAACATTGCGCTACCCAAAAATGATACATGAACCTTACTATTAAGAGGAACGGCTGCGCGCCCTGTTTCATACAAACTTTAATTTTTAATTCAGGCCAAAAATTCCCACGCAAACTAAATGATTTTTTTTTAAACTTTAAGTTATAGTAAATATGTTATACGGATTAGAAGAATTTTATTTATTTTTGTTTTAAATTATGAAATATAGGCCATTAAAGTAATGAATTTTTCTTTATTTTAGAGGCAAACTTGACAATTATTTACTGGTTTATGGTAAAAAAAATATATTATCATATTTAATATGTAAACATGGATTAAATATAAAAATAAAAAATAAACTTTTTTCTGTCGTTATTTTTAATTATGAAGGCAAATTTATGTTCCAACGTAAATTAGTCAATTATATAATGCTAATTTTAGTATATTTTAATGCTTATTTTAACACTTTTTAAATTTAATATTTATTTAAATTTTGATAATAAACGGGCAAAGATATATTTTTAAATTACCTCCAAATAATTGCTAAAGTTGCCTCTGAAATTGCGAAAATTAGATTTCTTTAATGGCCTTTATTTTGAAATTTAAAAAAAAATACAATTCTAAATACGAAAAATAAACATTAACTTTGTTTATAAACACGAGATCAAAGTTGTTGTTTTATTTTCATTCAATATGTCTAACCACAAAGTGACTTCTTTCTATAAAAATATTTGAAAATGCTTTTAAACCATTCGAGATATTTGCAATATCTTTTGATGAAAATAAATATCACAAGGTTTAGGTTAGTATTTTGGCCTCAAATCCAAAATTAAGTTTTGTATGAAACAGGCCACACAGCCGTTCTTCTTAAACATACCACAGTTTGACTGCAACATTTCAGCTGAAAATAATTATTTTGTTCCGCGCAGTAAAGTTTTGGTTACGTTATTAAAAGAAAGTTGAATTCTACTAACGAGTTTGGCTTTAAAGTTATTTACCAAAGTTCACTATCGGAATAACTTATTACGAAGTTTTGGGCACAATTTTGAGTTTCGATAATAATTTATTCTTATCCTCGTCAGAAGTTTAACCAAGTATTTTCATCTTTACTTTATGAAAATCGTGTAATTCGAATGAACATATTTTTTCGATTAATTGTTCCAAATTTTATCAGCATATTTTAAGAAATTTCATTACCGGTTCGGAAGAGTAACTTATTTTATTTGAGATTAGAAACACATCTGAAAGAGAAGATCTGAAAGAAATGAATGGCCGATGAAATAATGGTAAGCAAAATAAAGTAAGGGACGCTTATTGTGGTATTGAAGATTTATAATAAATGAAGGGAAAACAGTCAGGAGTTTAATGATTAAATGGCAAGCAAGTGGATGGAATAATACATTATACGAAGTATGTATACGAGAAGGAATAAGAAATATACGAGTACATAGCACTACGTCTTATGTTTGATTTCGAAATCGAAACATATCCTTACTTTAGGTTTTAATATTAATAAAACTATTTTTTGTTTTTATCTGTAGAGTTCTCTTCGTCCTTTTTACATACATTTCAGTGAAAGTCAAAAGTGAAAAAGCTTTATTTATAACTAGCTGATGTGTAACCGGCCTTACTCGGCTTTATATAAAGTTATGATGTTGTGAAATCTTGCTTGTCATTAGGGTGCCATTATTGATTTGACAGCGAAAGTAACTATCTCCAAATAAAGAAACATTAATTTGAATATTTAATTTCATTTCAAACGTTTATTTTATCAAAATATATCTAAATCATGAAGTTTTTAAGTGGGTGTTTTCAATTTTGAAAATATTCTATCCAAAAAAACCTTCTTCTATTGAATATCCAATATGTGGCTAACCAGAGTGTTATATGTATGGGCTAAGCTAAATAAAACATGGCGACTTCAATGTTTTTCATACTGATTTTAAAACGTTATAGCAACAGTTTTACATATTGGATTTCATTCAATCTACTCTCTAAACCTTTCCGGCACTAATAAGAACCAACTGAGTACAGTACAGTAATTTTCGAGAAAATCGATATGTATATCTAAATCGTTTGATTTAGATATACATATATATAGATAGTTGCCCATTTTTCATAACTTGATTTTAAGGGGGAGTCCCTCTCCTATTTCCCTGATTGAAAGGAAATCATTTATAATTAACACATATTTGACGGCCTCCATGGTCGAGGGGTAAGGCTCTCGACTACGAATCCGAAGGTCGCGGGTTCAATACCCGGCGTGCGCAAGTAATTTTTATTTAATTAATTTGTGTTATTTCACAATTAATTATTTTAAAAATAATGTATAGTATATTTGCCCACGTTCCCGAGTGGAAGATACTGTCAGTATCGCCCTGGTGAAAGACCACCATTCAGAATTGAAACGTTGCTTGAAATGGTTTTTTAGCCGTGTTTGGTGACCAGATCTGAATAGCCAGGTATTTCCCCTTTTCCCCACCTTCCTCTCCCCCTTCTCCTTCCCCTCCCAATACCTTCAGCCTCACAACATTCCCCAATTGGGAATGCCATAGTCTCACTGGCTCCAGACGGTTGGGAGCAGTTTGGGACTCTTGTGCGGTATTCATATAAAAAAAAATATTATTCCTAAATAATTTTAATATTGTTACGCAATACGTTAAACATAATGTTTTTAAAGAAAACGATCTTTTTTAATTTAATTGTGCTTAGCATTTATTCAAATTAGTTCAGAAATATAAAATTCTGTGACTGCCCTACTTATGTTTTACAAGATATTTTTAAATTTTTATATACTTCGAAGGTTTTTCAGGAGAAGAAATTACCCCCAAAAATGAGAATAAGAAGAGGGTATATTTTATTTTTTTCAGGAATACCTAAATTATTACTTTTTTTTTAAATGCGGATTAGCAAACTTTAGTTTATAAATAAAATGTACCGAGAAAAGATAACAATTATTTTTCTCCACTTTCTAAAACAATTTTCGTATTTTATGAAACACGCGTAGGACGGTCATATTTCTGATATAATTTTGATAAATGCTAAACCCAAATATATTTAAAAAAAATTCATAATAAATATTATTCTCCTGAAAACCATAATTTTGGTCGTATTGCGTAATAATATGATTATTTTGAAGTAATAAATAATCTCTCTCCAACGTCTCTCCCTACCTACACCCATAAAAAATATACTACCCACTACCCAGTAAGTTTTGTGAATGAATTTAAAAATGAAATAATTGAATCTCTCTTAGTATCCCTTTCTTTCTTTTGTCAACAGATGTATACCATGTAATAGTTAGTAAAAGCATATCTAAAACGCTTCGTACAATCGTAAGTACACTTTGTCATATGTCTATTCGCAGAAGTCTTTATTTAAATGTCAAAGGGGACCACGGATAAAATGTATTTTAGCACACAGTGTAAACACGTACAAAGCGATACACTATCTTATAGTCCTTCAACCAACCACCCACGTCTACAATCCACACACACTCGTATCGATTTCCCGAAAGGAGTTCTGCAAACGACCAACCTAAATTAGGAAGGTCTCTTCAGGAAATATGAGTCGGTTTGTTTTTTCCCCATCTCCGTAAGTGGCCGTTCCAGGAGCTGTTTCCTTTTTTTCACACTGTTTGGGGCAAGTAACGAATGAACGTCTCCCCGCGAAGGTATCACTTCCAAGCGGAAACATGTAAAAAATATATCCCCCGCGTAGGAAAACTATCGACGCTTTCAGTTTTCAATTTCGTTAAGGTGGCAATATTTTTTGTAAATTTGTCGTTGAAACGCGGATAGTTTTTTTTTTTGAAGATTGTATCGAATTTTATTATGTTTTAAAATTTTTCATTCTACACAGAATCTAGCCTAATAACCCGGCTTAGCCCGAGTTTGAACACTCTTTCTAAAGAAATCTTTTTTCTTATAGAACAATAGCTATAATGAATATCCTAATAATCCTCTTTCCCATTTTCTTCCTTCCTTACTCTCTTTAGCCTCTCAGGATACCCCCCAAGTGAGGATGCCTTAGCCCAATGGCTCCAAATAGTCGGGAGAAATTGAAATTCTTGTACGATATTCACATAAAAAGTCATTTTGTCAAATTTTTTGATAGTTGACTTATTTTTCAAAACCCAAATGATCTTGATGAAATGGCGTTGCGAAGAAAGTAATAAACGTGTTAACTTTAACACATACATTTTTTTACATTAACCTCTCAAAGACGGCATGTGGTTGAATAATTACAATCCTCGGTTACGAATCTGGAGGTCGCGGGATCAAATCCCGACGTGCGCAAGTAAATTTAATTTGATTAGTTTGTGCTAAGTCACAAATTATTCATTTAAAATAATACAAAGTTTATTTGATCTTCCAGAGTAGTAGAGTCTTTCAGAATCACCTTGGTGAAAGGCCACCATTCAGAATCGAAACGTTGGTTAAAATGGCTTCAGGAGTGTTTGGTGACCACTTCTGAATAGCCAGGAAATTCCATACCTTCTTCTATCCCATCTCCTTCCCCTCGTCATTAACTTCAGTCTTACATTATATCCCAATTGGACATTTCATATTCTCGCTTGCTCCAGATTATTGGGATCAGCTACGACTCTCGTGTGGTACTCCTTCAGGGCATGTGTCATCTTTTAGGATGCTGTGTGTAGGAGGAGGAGGTTTTTTGTGGAGAGGAAGGAGTGAACATGAATCTTGAGGGGGCCTATGTTGTTCGCAAATTGTTCCACAACTGAGCTGTTGAATTATGGTAAGAACGAGTCGTAGAATCGACCCGTTCTCATTCACATTCAAAAGTATTTAAGTTTTTCGATACCGTTCGTGAAATTTTGATCCTCAATCACAAAGCAGAAAGATTTTGCGCTTCAAAGGTGTGATGTACTCCCCCCATTTTAGATCTGCCCACGCGTTTTCTAGTGTTTCGTGCTCGTAGTGTGCTGTGAACCGGAAAGTTTTATCAATAGGTTTTCCAGGAAAACATGCGGGGTGGCTTGCCAGTACGCTGGAGTAAGCAATTGAATTATAACAAAAATGACGCAGTGGCATGAATTAACTTTAAATTATGCTCAACGAACTGTAGTTACACGTACCGCCGCTGCACGAGAGATTGACCGTGAAACTAGTGACGGCTAATTTACTTTGTAACATTACTTATTTTATTAAACTATACGTATTTTAACTATAACATATTTTTTAAACTCTCCCGCATGCTCGTAAACACTGTTGTAGTACTGCTTAGGCGTAAAAAAAGTGGTTAAAACAATGTTTGTTTTTTTCATTTGATAAAAAATAAATATTTCTTCCGATATGTGGGGAGGTTAGTGCAGTCCCACACATTCCATGCAAAATGTATACACAATTGTTATAAAAATATACAAAATATTTACAAAAGATAAAAAAAAAAAAAAAGATTGTAGGTCAATGATACATAAAACATAATTAAAAATAAGTACATGAAAATAAAGCCTTTTAATGTACTGCGGAATTAAAATTGTGATCTTTCTCTATTGTGCATCGATTCTGAAGGCTGGACTGAGGCGGGTCTCCACGATGAGGATATTCCCGGAGCTGTTTATTCTTTCCCTCATTCCAGCCACCCTGGAGCTTATAAGGGCTGCAAAACCGGAAAGTCGCCCCTTCGTGAACATACTGGAAGCGCTGCAGTATCTGGGGAGACCAAACATTATGCGGTGGGAGTTATTGTACTGTGCACGAAGTCTTTTCATACTGCTCTTTTTATAGTTTGCCCAGAGTTCGCACGTGTAAAACGTCCTAATGTCGTAAAAGAAGATAGTCCTTTTCACATCGGTACAAAGGCAAAATCTTCTGCTGAGCATTGATGATTATGTGTCATAGGTATTTAGTTCATTCAGTTACCTTCAGAATCACGTCGTTAAGGGTAGCTGTAGGAATACAATTATACCCAACAGAGTCGTTGTATTGGGGTTATAAGACATGTTTGTTTCCTTAGCAAACTCTTCGTAGCTCTTCAGGACTATCAGTTCAGACACTATCCTCCAATATGGTAGCCTACTTCTGCATTGATTAGCCCTTTGGTGAGTTCATCCATGTAAAGGTTTAACAATATCGACATTTATATATTATTGACTATAACAATATTTTAAAAAATTGGAAAACTTTTAATGTAAGTTAGTACAAAAAAGCGCAGTAATTTAAAGTATGCTGTTGAGTATATAACTCAACTTATTTAAAATATATGAAAAGCGGAGAAGTGAATTTTTTTATTTAGGATATTTAAAGATAAAATATTTTTTTAGACACTTTACCTCCCTATTTTAAGATTAAAAAAACTAGAAAATATTGTCTTTTCGTTTTTATTTCGAAATGATATTTTCTAAATAATAAAACGTGTTTATGTTTACATAAGTATCGTGCATTGTTCTATCACCAAAGGTAGGCTGTGTGTAGTTCGGTTGTGTTTTAAAATAGAAATTTTATTATCATCTTCCACTGATTGTTCTGGCTAACTTAATAAGTGAGCATACTAGATCTTGCAACTTCTTAGAAATTTGTAGCATTGAAAAAAATCCATTATCTTTGAATTTCTTTTTATAGTTCGTTTCTCCTAGAGTAGGCATAGCTATTAAGCCTTTATGGTCTGTACGCCACTGGTCAACAGATACTGATTTTTTTTCTTTTATTTTATTTCACAGTTTTGTTATATTATTTTTATTTTACATGGATTATTATTTAAATCATAATTGTAAGAAATGGGAACCTACGAGTATATAGGATCTGAGTTTTACAATTCTGATTTATGTCAATATATATACTCAAGTAATTTATATTTTTAATTTAAGATTATCGAAGCCGTTGATTTCTGGTTGATTTATGTTTACCAATAATCCTTAAAACTTTTTTCTACTTGTAATTTAAGATCAGACTAGATATAAACTGCTACAAACAAGTGCCTTCAGATTGGTGTCTTTGTTGTAATAAATATCCTGACATATTTACAAATATTATATAGGAAAGAAGGACGATAATGAACTGTTTTTGAATGTTCTACCCATTTACTTATTTTAATTTCGCTGCTTTAGCTCAACGAAATGTTTTAAGGAACACCTTCCTACTGTTATAACTCTAAATTGTTGTGACGTCTCATTTGCGTAATGAAAAATGTTTTTATATAGCCTTAAGGGATATTATTTAGTGCGTAAAATCCCTCAAACAATCGTTAAATAAAATAATTGATCCGGTGAATAGGCCATTTTATATGTCGGGGAATTGGATTTCCAAAGTACCATTAAATTAGTGGAGCAGTGCCAAATTGTTTGCTTTATTTAAGTGATATCAAACCACATATTCGCGTCGGATCTTCCAACCTTGGCCACTCTCAACCCACCTGATAATATGTTCAAATACATAACGAAGTGCTATGAAATTTATGGGCGGGCTTCAATATTTGTATTAGAAAATTGGTTATTCGATTGTCCAAATCCAATAAGTTGTATATAATTTCTTCGAAACATGCATAATGATTTAGTGGGGTTATTATTAATATAAAAAAATAAGAATAACTGTGTTAAAACCACAGCTTTTAATATATAAAATCTAAATGTTTCGGAAGAAAACCTCCCCTCATCAGGTTAAAGAATATACTGAAAAATGATGACAAGTAAAATAATAAGCAAATAGACAAATTACAAACACAACCAAAATAGTAACAATAAGTGATGAAAGTAATTAATATTTTTTTTTAAATAGCTGAAAAAAAAATTATTAAAATATTTTAAATATTATGTTTCTTGTTAGAAACCTTAAAAAGAAATTATTTTTATGATGACTATAAAGAGAATAGGAAGGCAAAAAAAACAGTTATTATTATTAAAAATTTATATTATCAATATACTCGTATTCATTTATGAAAATTGAAAAATAAATTTAACACCACACATTCAATAAAAATACAAGCACTAGTTTACTGCATAAAAATGTAACAGGCATTCGACTAGATAACTTAGAAGCGTCAGAAATAAGGAAATCCAAAAACACTAATACTAGACTCATTAATAACCAAATAAATTTAAATAAAAGTCCAATTCTTAAATTATTCCAAATAAACAAAGTACACGCCCTTCCCTGCCAGGTACCTGCTGATCTCCCACCCTCGGCCCTCCACTCGCCCGCTTTTATCAATCCATAACACACTTGTATCTTAGGTCATAGTTTACTGCCCTGACGAAGCTACGGTAGTAGCGAAACCCGGTTGGCAAAAGTATATGACGAATAAAAGTGATGTAAACAAAGTTATTGTTTTATTTTTTTAAATTATAAATTTAAGGTGTAACTTTAAAAAAAAATCTAGTTATTAATAATTAATAATATTTAATTGACTATTAACACTTCATCAAATTGATAAAATTTAAAATTTCACCTCTAGGGCGCTGTACAAATGTTACTTGCAATCACTTCCTCTTTCCTTCAAAGTGCTTTGAGTTGTTTCAATCACATTATCTAATTGTAAGTCAGTTATATTCGTGTGTATTTTATTTCAATGTACCTAAAGTTACACAGGGTACCTTATTAATTCGTTCTATTGTTTTAGAAAAAAAGGCTGCTTTTTTTTTTTTAATTCATAGGAATAATAAAATTTTATTGATAACCATTCACTCTCGCAACAATCTTTGAGAGTTGAAATTTTTTTTTGATTTTTTAATATTTTTTTTTTATTAGAAGGAAACAGCCTAACCCTAACCCTTTTAATACCATAAATATATATATTTATGAAGTTTACCAATAATTTAACCAAAGATAATTTGGTTCGCTAAAAACGACTCGTTTCTCAGTGACTAATTAATATCTATGTCATATTTAATTATTCCGAATGTGATGAGCATACGAAGTGGCAAATAAATTACAAATAATACTTCGAAGTCATAAACAGAAGTAAGGCTACGCTGGCAAATCGCTCTGGCAAGTTGATGAAAGTTAAATTAACTAAAAACCGCAGAAAAGTTCCCTAAAAATCGCTTACAGCTCCCAAAGTATCTACCTACACGATTCTTTGCTGAGTTCTTCGTCAAACTTTTTTTGAAGCAGCTGCGTGTGTTTCTTGTCGAAAAAACAACAGGGTGGGTTGGATAACGTAACAGAATTGAACGTCAGATCTTTGTACTGGTATGTAGAAGATACAATAATTTATCATTAACGATATATACGAGTATATAAGTCATAATTATAGATATTGAAAATATAATATTAGGTAGGTAGGTACACATGCATATATACATATAAAGTTTTCATAATAATTCACTTAATTAATAATGATAAGTGTCACTATTATATTAAGTCTATCTATCCTCACTGTAAAAAAATTGCAGTGCTGTTTTTTTTGTAATTTTCAACTTGTTTAATACTTGCTGATATTTTGATAATATTATTTAAATCGATATTATGTAATAAGACTCTCTTATCTCTATAACAAAACTGTTATTCTGTTTTCATATTTAAAAAAATATTTTTTTCCAACTTGTGTACATTGATCACAACATTGTTCTAATTTTGCGCTACCTTATATTGTTGAACTAAACTCCCGTTGACAAGTTACTTGCAGTGGCTTAGCGGGTATAAGTTCCCATTGTATGTAATTAATATTATACAATAAAATATTAAAATAAACACGTTTGTCTTATTTAAGATATTAGTTTTCAGTAGTGTTTCTATTTACACATTAAAGATTATCTCTTTTTTTCAGGTATTCTTATAGGCTCCATATCGTAATGTCAACACAGAGGACGCTTTATGAACAACACTTTTTGGCGGGTCTGATGGACAGGTAGGATAATATATACCCGTATGTATATATATATACATAAATTTGGAAACACCCACACGTAAGCCTTCTTTATCCGTGAGGGGGTTATGAAGGTCTTTTATGAGAAATAATAGAGCGAATCTAGGTATTGCAACCCATATCTCGGCAAATGTTAAAACCGTGCACACTCATTTGTGGGCACACTTTATGGATATCTTTTTACTGTAAACAGATGCCGCAAAAGCCAGTGATTCAAGTTCTAAAGAATTAAGCAATTAATTGATAAACTAAAGTTCTTAAAAACTTAAGACAAGATTTTTGTGCATACCGCAAAGGGTAACAATTATTTTTATAAACAATAATTATTAGCCTGAAACAAGCAATTAATTTTAGCGACGAATCTGCTAATTTGATAGTTTTTTTGACCTGAAGCTGTTGGTTCGGTAATTGCTTACATTCGGTTTGGAAGCCTTTAAATACTAACTCCAAATGAATAAAAATAACTTCCATGTTTCTAGTCAATTTCGCTAAGGAGACACAAATTTTAATGTTGTTGTGTCGTTTAGACTAAGAGGCTTGTCCCAATCCCAATGTGATAAATAAGTTCCACTAGAATACTTGCAAATTTAAGTGAAAATAACCCATCAGTCAATTAGAAAATCAAACTATCTATATCGGACGTCCAAATCATAATACGTATTTAGGAAATGGCAGAAATGCTCTTACGTAATCACATGCAAAGAGTGCGTCACCGCATCAAGGTGACGTATTGCTACAATTCAGATGACGCATTTAATGACGTCAATGGCAGTTGTTGACGTCACTATTTCTGGGACATACACCAGTGACGTCAACTAAATTATTAAAGACGTCATAACTGACGCGTTTCTACCAATCTCAATGACGTCAATCACTGTGAATATACGTCAATTGTTTCATTGAGAAAAATCATAAAAAATAAAGAAGTTATTGTAATAAACGATCATTATGAAAAAGTTATTCGGCTTTCATTGACCTATATTCTATACCTCTACAAAAGTCCTGCTGACAGATTAAAGTGTTGATGTGTACCGGTGTTTTCCTCGGAAATACAGTATTTCTATGTGTTCCGTACACTATCACAGCAAAAATGTCTACCATGGACAAGAAAAAAAATTATGTCAAACCAAAAAAAAATCTACGTTTGAAATAATGGTAATTTACTTGGATAGGACGGTAGAGTCACCGCACGTTTAAATTAAGATCCTAACGTATGTATGTAGTTAAGTTAAGAAATTGAAATAATTTTGTATTTCTTTTAACTTAATAAATAATAAAAAAAGGTATGGAATGGTTAATATTTTCTTTGCTCAGTAAATATACCTACTAACTTTTTACTTTTATTTTCCGGTGCCAAATTTGGGCAACAAAATGAACATAATTATAAACTCTTGCACACTTACACATATCTAGAGACAGGGGCTTCATAATAGTATGAGTGAGGATCTTAAAATAAATCATACATTTAATATAGATGGCATAAGAAATTTTTTGTATGATCTTTTTTTTAAAACCCACAGGAAATGATTGTTTAGTCATTTTACTCAAGCTGCACGAAAAACTGCATATGTGGAAATAATCGTATTTCGTTTAGATATCATACACAAAATACCAGCATCTAAATTGAGGGTGTGGTTGAAAGCGGAGCTAAGATAAAGTGGAAATGGATCCAAACATGTCGTGAGATTGAACGGTAAACTCATAGTGCCAATTAGGAACCGGACTAAACCAATAGGGAAACCCGATACAAGGTGATCCGACGACGAGTATATCACCTGAAAAGGGGAACGAGAAATTGATCGGTTATGAGTGGGGTCGACAGGGTAGATAAATAGATATGTACCTGGTGTATGCATTCTTAACAAAAATAAAGGTATAATAAATAACCATTCAGGTACATATTTATAATAGAAAATGCTCAATAATAAAATGGCACCAACACTGTATTTTCAAATCCCCATGAAAAAACGCTCGTCTGCATTTTTTTATACCAGAAAATCTTTTAAATTGTTCGCAACACCCTCGAAAGCAAAGGTGACGGTTCACTGAACAAAGATTTCACAAGGAAATATGATATTTCGTCTTACTTTTCGTTACCTTCAATTTTTTTAAAGTCGCTTCTGGTGAAGCCAACAACTTTATCAATTATTTTTCTTTCGGAAAAAAAAATACTTTTCTGTGATGAGACCTTCTTTAGGGCGATGATATACGAGTATATATATTATAATTAGAGAATGAATTATCATTAATGGATAAATGCGTATCGTCGGCCTTTGTTGCGAGACAATATTCTTTTAGCGCAATGTCCACTGGGACGAATGACATTCTTATATTATGAGTTGAACCACAACCTTTTACTACATAATAATATTCATTTGATAAATATGTCTTTTAAAGATTGCATTCAGTGGTTAAGAGCCGCGTTGTTAATTCTTGCTTTTTTAGAGTTATGGTTTTATTTTACCCTAAGTAGACATTTATCGTTGAATTTCGTAACTAAATAAAAAATTCAGTGCTTGCCACCTGGTAGTTCTGTTCCTCGTTGATAAATAAATGCAGGTATTGAAATCATTAAGCTGTAAGATATAATGGATGGACATGGGATTGAAATAATAACAAATAAATGTATTTCAGAATATTTTATTTCACATAACATTCACCATTTTACAGGTTAAGTAATCGTATAATATGTGATTTATAAATATTATTAGATTTTTGCTATTATCTTGAGATTTTCATGTATTTATATAAGCAACGCCATTAAGATTGATATAGTCGTAAAGAAACACAAAATATCAAATAAAACCAATTTCCTCAAATTGTTTCCAACCAAATGAAGTGAAATAAAAAAATTTTTTTTTTGTAATAAGATATCTACATCAAACCAACTTTATTCTTGCTTTGAAGGAAAACGTTGGGGGGTGGTTTTAAATGAGATTATGAATTGGGAATGATTTTTAAATCTAATTGTTCCATAGATTTTGTTCAAATTACATAATGTTTCAAGTCTTTTTCGGGCATGGCGCCCAGGTTTCACGTCAAAAACATTTTCACACACATTCTCTTACATAAATATTCTGAAGAAATTACGTAAAATGAATCACAACGTAAGAAGGCTAAATGCACTTCGTAATATATACACCGAGAAGTAAAAACTATTTTACACTGTTTTTTTTTTATAAGAAACGCGAAGAAGTTTCCAAATTATTAAACATGTAATAGAAGGGATGATCCAGCTAAACTTCCATGTATTTTCATTCGTTTCCGTAAATACAATTAAATTTAACATACGGGGGTTTATAGACCTTTGCCATAATACCCACCATCTCATTTCAGACTATCGAAGTACCGTTTTACCTTTAAAATTCATGCAATCTAAGTAACTCTACTTATGGCCGTAAAACGTGTTGTCCAATTTATTCAATTGGTTTATGATTTTATTTATGGGAAAAATTAAGTGAAACACTTTATTAAAAAAAATGAATATTTGACATAATTTTTGTTCTGAGTATTTTCTATGATCCAAAAAAACTTATTCTGTTTTGACGGAAATTTATTTCGAAAATGTCCTCATTTTCATACTTAATTATTTAAACATCATAATATTTCATTCAATTTTTTGATTCAAACTTTCTGGCGTTCATTCAAATTTGATAATCCCTTTTATTCATGAATAAATAATGAGGCTCTTATAAAGCATTATTTTCTAATGAATATTCTACATTCGTTATTAATAATTAATTCTTTAATATATGTTTATTTATAATTAAGGAAGACATCAAGTGCCAATCATGGCAATTTATCAATTAGCTATCTATTAGACTTAATTATTATAATTTATACTCTCTTAATTGGCATAAGTAACGTGAGAAGATTATTTATACCTTTAAAGATTTCTCAAAGAATAACGGCTTTAAATAAATTTGCACAGGAGTTAAACTTGTAACAAACACTTCGTAAAGGATAATCTATTTTAACAAAATCTCAAAAAATGGTAATATTTTAATAGTAGGTACGTTAAAATCTTCCTGTTTTAAAGAAATAAAACGTTGGTTATATTTTCTTTGTAGAATCACGTAGAAGGTTTACACGAACGTAGAGTCAGAAAGTATAGGGACAACATTTTATAGATAATTCAATTGACATTTGAACACTGCATAAGCAAGGAGAGTAAATACGACATTTCAAAGATATATGGAAAATATATGTTTTTTTTACATTTCACATCTTGCTTTAGGCACAATAACAATTAGTACTTTTTTTTAATCTCTAAATTCGGTTTCCATTTACAAGTAAGCATTTTTACAATAGAGCATAGGTTACACTTCCAGATTAATTTTTCATAAAAATATTTGAATTTCTAATATACTCGTTGGAGAATATCGTATATTTAGAAGTTCTTAAAAACACAACGTAATGTATCTACACGTTCTAAACGTAGCCAGACAGATACATATCATAAAATTTCTTTTATATGCAACATCAAGATTTGGACAAAATTACAGCTACATTCTACAAGAGTTAATAAAATCTGAATTTGTCGGATTGTACATTTCTGGTAAGAATAAGAAATTATTGAAATGTTCTGAAAATAACTCACTTTGTAGTCGTGTGTAAAATATTTTTCTGATTGTAAACGTGTTAGAAAGTATATATAATTAATACAATTGTCACGTGATTGATTGTCAGAATACAAACTAAACACTCTTTCAATAATTTATGAGTAGATTATAAATTTGAGGGATCAAAACAATTCTGTATGCTAGGGATCCATCACATTTTGCTATGCAAAGTTCTCGAACTAATAAATGAGTAAAAATTTTCATAAGAATTATCTTTTGTGGGCGAATTGTGCTCTGGATTTAGGATTAACTAGGACAGTGGTATTAGACAAATATCTATGGTACTTTTACATTGTTTATAATTTAAGCAATATTTGAATACATCGTTAATATAATAGCTGCTCTCTATATGGAAGACGAATGCATAATTTATATTATTTTAATTTTCTAAAACAATCTACTCATGAATGTTAGGTTAACATAACTAATCGCCCCTCGTCTTATTCAAATGCTTTATTGGTTCGCTTGTTGCTTCAACTTTAATGGTCGATGTTTGAGCTAATTTTTGGCGAGAGAAGAGAGACAATTTTCATGTAAAGTCAAAAGTTGAAATTCCAGTATTTTGATAAGTTAAATAATATTTAAAACAGTGGGATAAACTAAATATCGCGCTCGTTAGCTCACATTATAACATCATCCTTTTAATTGAGGTAAAAAAATTGTCCTTGATGTATGTTTAGTTTTGGTAATTTTTTACAAAAAAATCTGGTTTCACCGAAAGTTTTTAATACATGGGGTGATTTTGTAGTGAAAGGGAATTTATTTCTGAAATTTTATCTTTTAATTTTAATACCACATTAACTTCGAATGCCTTCTTGAAGGCACAGTCTGTTTTAAATATGTTACAAACACTCAAAATGATTTAATAAACGAGGCCATTCATTGGTGCTCGCGAATCATTTATTTACATCATATTTATTCAAAATTCCAACAGTGTTATGTTACAAAATATGAAAACGTTGAATTTTCTCACGTTTCAGAGAGAGAGATTTTAATAGAGCAACTGCCAGAGGGTTTGTAGGGTTTTAATTGAAACAAAAAATAACAGCATTTGAGGCTTTGATGATTTTTTGATTCCTAAGTTGGCCATCAGGATCGGTTCGGTGGGTTCCGGTTCAAGTTCTTCTGCGATCACCACGTCCACTGCAAACAAGGGTTGGTTTCAGATAATATGCTTTAATTACTTCCCAGCCTATTGGAACATTTGGCCTTGTCAGGTAATAAGGGATGATTAGGGTTAGGGTGGATAGAGTTCGTGTGTGTACGCACACACAACAAAAACGATAAACAAAGTAAAATAACACAATTAGTTTACATGAAGAGAGGGATGGCTATATTGGGTTAGATGGATGGGTTACATACATGTTAGATCACACAGTTTTGTGATTAAATGGTATAACTACGATATAAAGTTTGTTACTATGATCAGCACAAACTTTTTATGCATTAAGCAATTTTTTAAAATTCATTTAAATTATAGAGCATCTTTTTAAGATTAAAGCATTGTTGTATTTTTTTTAAACTTTCTTCAAATTCACAATGGCTTTTGTAAAATTATCTGTTACGTTATTCAAATTATCATGTAAATTGGAAAATAATTTTAAAATTATCATATGAGTGATCATGTAAAATGGAACATATTATTATTTGAAAGGAAAGTCTTACATAAAAGACTGCCTTTTAAACAATATATGATACATCATAATGAAAATATTTATTAACGGTAAACACATACTTTGCGGATTTCTAACTCAAGAAATACTACGAATGACTTGTCCGTAAATTCAATACAGTTAATTAATAAAATGTATACGGTTTCAAAATACGATAACCCTCAAATTATAATCTTTTAAACTCTATATGAAATACGCACTAGAATTTTAGGTAAAACGTTCAAAATTGCTTACATTGGTTTTCCAACTGCATCAATTTTCAGACTTTTTGACAGTCACAGTTTGATAATTTATGTTCTTTGAAACCTTAAATATTTTTATAACAATCCGTATATAATTTTTAGATAAATCGTTTGTGATATTTCTTAAGTTACCAACCTGCAAAATAATGTTTAGAATCATTTTTGAGTGCTGAATTTTAATATCGTCATTTAAAAACAGGTGACGTAAAAAATGACAACAATTTATAAGTCACAAGCCTTGAGAATATAAACAATTTTTTTTTCTTCTTTTTTTGCGTTTGTTCTTCGTTTCATAATAAATAAATAAAATTATACTGGGCCGAAGTGATGGGTGCATTGAACTCTCGGCAAGACTTTCCTCGGTTCTACTAAGAAAGTGTTCCTCTTATAATTCTCGCATCGCTCAGTCGTTTTTGGATTTTTATTCGTTTCCTAGCGACTGCGCTCATTCGTGGTGATCCGAGGAATGGTAAGGCGAGTATGTCAAATACAATTTCATATCTGGGCCTTTTGTTAATCTTATCGAGAGTGTAGAGAAGCCATACGCAATGTCAAGCTTATGTTAGGAAGGTTAATGAGATGTTTCTGCATGATTTTAACCGGATAGAACAGTGACAAAACAGAAAGGTGACAAAACAGAACATGACAAAATGTTATTTTGGTTTTGTGTAGGGGAGCTTAGATTAGGTTTTGTTCGTCATTTTTCATGACTTTTCTCTAATGTTCTGTTTTATGATGGAATCCCGCATGATATGCATAATTTATTATGACTCAATACACAAATAATTAAGCTCACCAATGACGGTGTGATTTCTTGAGTCAGCATACTTCGCCACCGGTCCTCTGTAGGCGGGGATGGTTGCCACGCAGGTAAGCGCCAGCCGCCCCCCGGCTGCCAGGCGCAGGGCGGACACGGCCACGCTGAGCCGCTGGGCGTGCGGCCGCAGCGCCGCCATACCGGTGGCCGGCCCAGCCCCCGCCCCCGGGCCCGTCCCCAGCACCAGGTGCCCGGGCCGGTGGTGCGGGTGGTGTGCGGAATCGTCTTCCACCTTGTGTTACATACAAATAAACATGCAATTGTTTTCATATTGATTTGGCTCATCGGGGATCTTCAAAACAACCTTCAAATCTGAGTTTTTTATAAAATATTTATAAAGCTTCTTTTGCAATGTTTATCTTGACGAGAAAAAATTGTTAAATTATATTTTGGTGATTTCGTTAAACGGAATCATATAAGAAAGCTTATATTGGTGGTTAAATTGTATGTTTATCATAGGTTAACAGTGGACACAAGGGAGATTGGCTATGAACCATTATTAATAAGTATGAAACCGCGCACAAAAGTGTCGCCAACATCGTTTACTCATTACAAATCGAATCTATGCAAAGGAACATCCCTCCTTTGTTTGTACCTATCCACCAAAGGCATAGCTTTTATTGGATAGCCGCTTTAATAGCTCATTCGGTTTGGCAGTAGCTCAGCGATAGTTTTGCGTCTACTATCTATGATTTTTACTATGATTATACTAAGATATTTGCTTTAGAAAGGGGACACAAAAATCTGTGAAATAACAGTATTTAATCACCATAAATCTTAACTCTTCAATAAAACCTTAACTTTTCGCTTTGATTCCGAATAAGACCAAAAGTACATTTTTCTTTAAACCTATCAAATGACAGAAGCGCTGATATAGGTTTTTCACTGAGACTATTGTGAAACAACTAACGAAAACTTATCATTTAATTATTAAACGTTATTAAATAATCTTTTTTTTTCTCAGTTAAATTAGGCACCGTAGAAAATAATTAAAGCCCAGAATTCTAAAATCTAGAAATTCACCAAAAATGTAATTAAAATCTAAAAGTACTTCAAAATTATAAAGGATTATGAGCTTAAGAGTTTTAATATAAGGCGGATCTAGTTATTACTTTATTTTCATCGACTTCAAAGCGATAAAGTGATACTTCATGAAAAATTAACTTTCATACCCAATACGCAAGTCTCTACGTCACATTAAAAGGGACCGATGTTCCTTTGATCCTTGTATGATTTAAATGATCCTTCACATAATAGTATCAAAGAAAAAGTGTTTGAAGATTTTCGGTTTTTATCATGTAGCTCTTTCATGCAAACTCGAATATTAATAATATTACTTTGCTGTTTCACTACTTTTAAGAAAGAAGACTTTGAATTGGATTTCCATATATGTTTTCCTAAGGAACGATGAATGTAGTAGGAACAAATACGTTGAAATTGAATGGATGTGGGAAAACAGCCTATTCGAAATTAAAGTTATACCTGGAAATATTATTTTTATGAAACTTTCTCTCAAGAAAGATGGAGAAACTTTTGCTTCCTGCAAATCGACAGTTTGATGTAATACCCATTTCAAGACTTACCTTTCTGCAGCTCGAATCACTTTTATAAATAGAAAACCATTATTCTTCGATGTAAAATTTCTTATCATCTTGCAAAATGATATTTTTCTTTGATTTTGTCAAAGATGGAATGATTGCTTTAATGTGAATAGATTTTTTACAACTTAATTACACTTTTAACAGGTAATTATGGACAGAGCTTTTCGTATAAGAAATATCAATAAATGAATAGGATGTGTTGTAAACAAAATAGAGCAATTACTACAGTTTTACCAACATTATGATGATTACATTAATGAAACATAAAGATCGAATAAAATTTAGGTAAATACTCCATCGATCAAATAAAACATACAATGAATAAGGTGAAACATTATTACAGAGCCATCTCTTCTTACCAAATCTCATGCGTATGAAACTATTTTCATGATATTTTTTCCTTTAACCAATGATTATGATAATGATTTGTTATTTAAATGATTATGTTGATCTTATTCTTTGTAACGCTGATAAAGTCAGTCAAGTTATATTAAAAAAAAAACAATCTAGATTATTTTCTCATTCAGGCATCATACTTTGTGGACCACTAACATCAGACAATTAGTAAGAGAGAATTAATTTATTTATTTATTTCAGTATAGAATATTTATAATGAAATGCTGCAACTGCTTAGTCAAGGTGAAATTGAAAGAAAGCAACAATCGGGTAGACGAAGAACATCTTGACCCAAGAATCTTACGGAAAATGGTATGGCTGTAGTATTTTTTCAATATTCAGAGCGTTTTCCCCGTATATTAGGATGGCAGTTATGTAAAGAAAAGCGTGCCTATAGAGGAGAATCTATGACGCTAAAGGGAAGGAAAAAGAACTCAGGGATGCCTGAGAAAGACATGATACAGAGTGGAAGATACTTTCAGTATCGCCCTGGTGAAAGACCACCGTTCAGAATTGAAACGTTGCTTGAAATGGCTTTAGCCGTGTTTGGTGACCAGATCTGAATAGCCAGATATTTCCCCACCTTCCTCTTCCCCTTCTCCTTCCCTTCCCCAATACCTTCAGCCTCACAAAATTCCCCAATTGGGGATGCTATAGTCTCACTGGCTCCAGATGGTTGGGGGCAGTTGAGACTCTTGTGCGATATTAACGTAAAAAAAAAAATACAAACAAGTGAATTTAATGTCGGGTCATGTGAGGAGTTGAAATAATAGAAAAGATAGTGTGAAACGATTGCAGCCAGAAACGTTTTCCAAGACAGAATTGTGAAGCATTTCATCCTCCCTGCCTACCCTGCTAGTTAGTTGTGGTGATGTTCATCCTATGGTAGGAATAAATGTCATAATTTATCTCGAAAAACAAAATGGTTTTCGAGTAATTTAATTTAAATTAAATTTCATTGTAAGGAAGGTACAGGTAAATTATTGTAAATAGTGCACTTTTAAATTTATTTGTGCACGCCGATAGTGGTTCAAATTGGTTCAAAATAGTTTGGAACACCTTCTTACTATACAGTTCACCACTATACCAGCAGGAATCTCTTTAAATAATTCTACTGTATTCTTTATGAACAATGCATGATCAATGAGAGTCATTAATGATTTTTTATGGAAGCTATAAAGGATAAAGTATGTGACAATATTCTGTCTGAATGATTGGCAATAATGATGATAACACAGCATATGGTTCTGATGGCATAAATTGATTTTTTTATGATAGATGAAAGATAATGATGAAAAACCATAATTATAATGGAAAGTCGGTATATTATTTATAGGAATGATATAGGAAACCAAAGAGACGACAAAAATCATACGAGGTTTGTTTTATGAAAATATGGTGATTGATAACATTAACAGCTGCATGATAATCGAAGCTTTACAGCAATAAACATGATTAAAAATCAATAGTTTAATCGAATTCTTTTTCGTTCACAGTCATGCCATAGAATGCACATTGTTCTGTGAAAATTTGATAACATTTTATTTTTAAACGTTTTAAAAATCACGGCTATATACCAAGACATTATGGAGATAAGTCAGTTATTGTTTTAATTAGAATGCGCAGAGAATGGAGACCTCAGCACTTAGTGGTTGTCTATGATTTGTGCTTAAAATAATGCACCTTCTACGGTACGAAACGCGGAGGTTGCACTGATAACAGAGACAAACGCTAATTTGTGGCTGTCCATGGATTTGTGGTCAAAACTACTCCGTAAAAAAACATGAAAGCACTTGCACAAAAAATAGTTACAAAAACGGCTAGTCGATGAAATGTTTACCAAAACAATGCAGATTCTGTAGTACAAAACTTGAAAATGTTTGCAGAAAGAACAACGAAAAGTAGCATTGAGCTATGTGACTTCATGTCAAAATAATGTGAAAATGTTTGAACAGAGAAAAGCGATAGCAGCACTTGATGCCATTTTATGATTTTTGCCATGCAAAGGGTGCCAAACTATGCACAATTATTCGTTTCCAGTGACTGTATGTACAGTGCCATCCATGCCCGGTGTATGCACCTGCGGCGTGTCCCTAGCCGCGTGTCTGTGGTAGTGGTCCACGCCTCCGTACACATCCCTGGCGGAGCAACTCTTGCCTACTTTGGTGCCATTGCCGTGGTCCATGAGCGCCGGGACGCCGACGTCGTTGGGGCTCGCCGTGTGGTGCAGTGGCCGCACGGTGGGATGCATGCGGCTGCGCACCGAGCGGTGCCGCTTCCTGCCGCGGTACATGGGCGCGAGCCGCGTGTAGCTGCGAGACAGGGCGGGATCGACCTGTCGCGAGAGGTGATTGCTTAATGTTCCTAGAAGCTGTTATTCCCTACCGCTGAGAACTCCGTTGTTGCCACTGAACCGATAAACCGATAGCAGTATGGTGTAGGCGTATCCGTATGCACAAAGTAAGGTCATTTTTACCTTAATTCTGGTGAAATTATTTAAATGCATTTTCGAAGATAGACGTTATTTATTGAGCATTAACTAATTGAATTGGCCTCTCTTGGGTCTATGTGTCAAAAGTTCTTACATAAAATAGCTACATAATTTTTCATTAAAATCGGTGTAGATCACACTTCTACGGATTATCTGTTCAGTGGTTGCAACCTATCTTTCTGATACATGCGTCATTTATGAGAGTGAGGGAGAGGTCACAACGGAGCTAAAAGCAGTATGTCCAATGTGGATGAGCTGGAAGTAAAACCATATCTTGGTCAATATCCCATGGTAGAGCGTAGTATAGGTGAACTAGGTGGGGAGATTATTATGGACGTCATTGGGAGGTGATATCTACGCAATCAAATTTTGATAAAGCCATTATACTGGAATTTTCATCAAAATTTAATCCAATATTATGGCAGGTAGTTACCTAGTTCAGTAAAGCTACGATACAGCCTTTGTGCGTTAGCTACCGGGTAAATATATAAACATAAATTAAATTTTTAATCATTGAAGATAATATTAACAACTTCCAAATCGAAACATGAAACTGACAAGACACAGAAAAGAAAAAAAAAGATAACGGTTGCAGCTGGGATTCGAACCCAGGTCCTCATGGTCTGCGCTCTATGCCAACTGAGCTACGGCCATCCCAATCCATCTTGTCATTTTTATCAGTACCATAAAGAACTGTCAATATCATCCTCAATTAATTTTCATATATTTATGGCTGCTACAATTTTAGCTACAAAATTCTGCCCGAATGTATTTGTAATTTTTCGACAGTGTCTCGGATATACCTATCCGATTTTTTTTATATGGCACATCTGTTGACCTTAACGAGGATTAATATTAATTTTTAGCCTTAAATATATGGAATTAAACAAATTTAAATGTTTTTCGTTTCTTATTGAAATATAGATGAAATATATATTAAGGTAAGACTAGTGTTTTCAATAAATGCGTTATAATGATTTTTAACAGTGAACAGGGGGTTTTAAGTTAGGATTGCAGATGAATACCGACATTATAATATATGAATAAATGATATCCTAAGAGGCATTTCGTTGCTTTTTTTCTGATTTCCTTATGAAATTTCCAAAAGAAAATGCATTATTTGTGGATTTTTGTACTTCACCAGCTTTTACATTATTTATAACATAAAATCAAAAATTTGTTTTGAACCCCTTCAATTTTAATATAATAATCGACCGGTTTCGGAAGTACCCTTCTTTTGTCAGGAATATATTATAACTAGACACTAAACTGAGATACAGAGTTAGTTAGTTCGGTGTTAAGTCTTAAGTCTTAATATATTCCTGACGAAGGAAGGCTACTTCCGAAACCGGTCGATTATTATATTAAAATTGAAGGGGTTCAAAACAAATGTTTGCGTTCACATTATAATTATTGCAAGCCGCAAAGTAAACGCTTTTTACGAATATTTATATCATTTAGTTCAAAATCGAAAATCAAAAAATTTGGAAATGTTCGAAAATTTGGAAAAAAAGTTACGACACGCATCTGCTACATAACAACTTACAATTGATAAAATTGACGTTGAATGAAAAAAATGTGATGTTTACCGTACGAGCATATTATATTGTTGTTTGCGTTTGCTTATGATAATACAAAAAAAAAATGAAACTAAAAAAGTACCATCAAACAATAAATCCTTGTTCGCCTATAAAATAATTTCACACCTTGATGTAAACAATGGGCACCATCCATGGTGGGCCATAATATTATTTTAAGTAGGTACTGCCACCATTCATGCCTCGTAAAATGTCAACTTTTGTTTCCTGCTTATAATAAAAATTCAACTGGGTGACATTTCGCATATGAAGGATTTGTTTTCTGTAGAATGGCGTGACAAGGGGCTTTATTTAATCCTAATTTTCAAACTAAATTTGAAACGAATTTGATAGAATCTAATTACCTATCTCGTTGACGAGCGCTTAAAATTTACAATTAACTGTCAAAAGTGAACCCTTAACTCTGTAATATTTTAATGAACTCAGTCTTCGTTATGCCTGCAAGTTGGCAGCAAGCTTTAGGGTGGCGTTTGTGATACAAATTTGCCATATTTTAATAATGCATATTACATTGTTTCTTAGAGATTAGAGGCTATAAAGAGAAACGAAGGGTATTCCAGGAAATATGGAACAATAACAAAATACACGTAATACACAATTTACTAATACGTAAATTTCATATTTATTTGTATGATTTTCTAGATATTCACAATCATTAAGCGCGACAGCTGTTCTTTTTAGGTCAAATCATAAAAACGTTTGCTTTTTGTTACACTGTTCATTTTAGTCAAACAGTACTTGCTGACAGTATTTCTCAAACTGACAGTTTTCGTCAAACTGACTATTTTTGTCAAACTGACAGTTGTCGTCAAACTGACAGTTTTCGTCAAAATGACAGTTTTCGTCATACTGATAATTTTAACCAAACTATGAGTTTTCGACTGTTCGTCGACCTTTACGTCATTATAGTATGCACGTTCCTCCTATAGATATGTAAAAATAACAAAGTATGTTGTTCCAAACCTTGACTCCATTGATGAACCAAGTTATATGGGGTGCCGGATGGGCGGGACTGCTGGTACAATTTGCCTCCACCAGTTCCCCGGCCGTGTACAAGGGAGCTCCGAAGGTTATTCTGGGAGGGTGTCTCTGAGGCTCTAAATAAAGTCATATAAATTCGTCAATGGCATTATTGTATTAATAACAGTGCTGCTCGAAATGGTCTTTGCTATCTTTTGTGCTTTTCGTGCTTGCTCATTGATGGTGGTGTATATTTTAAGTAAAATACAGGCGGGTTAGCGTTTATTTCAAATACGAGCCTATAACATGTGTTTTTATGAGTAAAATGATTTAATAAATACGAAGAAAAACAGTGAATAGCTGCTGGATTTGTACAAATTGCAAGTATGCCCAATCCATTCAAGTTTGGAGGCTAGATACCCGAATAAAATTTTGGTCTTTTCGAGACCCTCAGGTTTTTTTAAAGATCTTTTCATTATTTTATCTAAATACTCTAGGTTGAGTCTTCCCCTTCTTTAAAATTAAAAAGAAATCTAAGCAGCATCTTTTAAGATGACTTTTTTATCCCTGGAATTTGGCGTTCATTTGCCCACCTATGGAAGCAATAAATACCTATATTTTATTCCCATTTTAAATTTGATGTTTTTCTTCTATATTTGTCGTTTAGAAAAATGCATATTGCGATCACTTATAATAAACACACTTGTTGCTGAAATTTATCAATAAATCACTCGTTTATTGTGTTTAAGAGGCGATCAATAAATTTCACTTCGCTTCCTTGTTAGGGTTGATGATAGACAATCATTCCCGGATTTCGAATAACCTGACAATATTTGAACGGTCCTACTACCATTACACTAGGCGGAAGATGTTGCTTATGTCGTGATGGAGGGTTTAACCAGCTGAGAATTGAACCCACGACGCCCATGTTGGACCCAGACGCGATGCCAACTCAGCCACTGACTGGGCATGAGTCAGTATTGATACGTGTAGTATTGTTGAAAAATACATATTATTGTTCACATTTAATAAATACTGGTTCCAAAATAAGGAACATTATAATAAGAACATAATTGATTATTTGTTTTAATAGCAATGTGTATAACCGATCTCACATTTTCAAACCTACGAGGCTTTAATAAAAAAAATTGTTTTTAAGTGAAAGAATATTTGCAATTTCCATAAATGATTATAATGTAGAGAGGTGTGTGAATTCCCAAGGGAAATAATCGTGAGCGTATTATAACCTGAAAATAAAGAAGGATTTTACCTAAGTAAATACATCATACGTACGTATAACAAGAAGCTCCTTATCCGCTGAAGCCTTGGTGTAGATTGGCGTCTCTAAGGACACCTCGCAGTAGTAGGTCCCAGTGGCGGCGAACTCGAGGTCCTGGAGCGTGATGGAGCTCTCGTTGCACTGCGACATCTGGAGGGGAAATGGCAGACATGTAAAGTCACGTCACGTCACCGGCTGGCAAATATCAGACAGAGTACTATGGAGTTATTCCGAGCGGAGTTTATAATGCACGGCATTAAAGGATACATATGAAGTATACAAATGCGGGTAACATTCATATTAATAAAATGATGATATTTTAAAATAAGTATGCCTTGTAGTAGTTGGTAACACCTTTTCAGAAAGCATTATTTTTACACTGTTCTGAACGTCCGAAACAGTTGATAGCTCTCATTTGGAATTAATGCGTTAACATCCCATTTTTTATAACTTCCTTCCATTAAGAACTAGCAAACGCAATTGTGAAAAGTATCTACCATGTTAACTCTAATAAGGCAAGTAATTCCAAAAATGGTATTCAAACGTAGTGCTAACCGGAGTGTCAACCTCCCATTTCTCATGACATCCAACGCCATTTCTGTCAAGAGCTAGCATACGCAATAGTGGAAATGTACCTACCATCGTATTAACTTTCATAAGATAAGTTATTCGAAAAACGGTATTCAAACAGGGTACTAAAGTATGCAATAACAAAAACCGAAAAATATAATTGTTGCCTTTTCTTATAAGTATAGAAGATTTTGTAAAAAGAAATTCGTACATGTGTAGTGATGAACTAAGAGTACTGCAAGGATAAGAGGGGACTGTGGGCGGGTTTTTTAAACTATTTTGAACCAATTTGAACCACTATCGGCAAGCAAAAATACATTCAAACGTGCGCTCTTCAAAATGGTTTACCTGTACCCTAGATATATTTTACATTTACTAGAAATAAATTGTCTTTTACGTACAATTTTTCTACGCTATCTAATATTTTAAAGATTTTCTCCATGAAGTTGAAAGGTTATTAAACTCAAGAATTCATGTTATACATTTTCGTACTCAGCATTGTTTGTGATATTTTCCCGACTAAAGCTCAACATTATATTATACTATATAAGAATAGACTATCAGCCGACAGTGTAGTTGAACATATTAAAACGTACGATTCACAAATAGAGAAAATATTGTTATTTTATTGTTAAAATATGTTATTTTTTCACAAATACTGATGTAACGTCATAAGGTAACGATGTTTGATATCTCACGCGGTGTAAGCAATATAACGCGCGCGGTTTAAATTATGTGGAAGGGACTTTATGCTATGACTAATTCATCCCCGTGAGATAGAATGATACAGTCTGGCACAGCATACATCTGTGTCTCAAGATACGAACTTACGTATATAACTGCGGGGGTTTTAGGTACTACACACTTTACGCTCGTACGTCTTTCCGGTGAATTTATTCCACCTTTCTCTAAATTTAATCTTCGGACCCCGTTTTGTCTTAATTTCTAACGGCCGGCGGGGTAGATTCGCCATCTGCGACTTTCAAGGTTAAAGGTCAAGCATCGGATTGAAGGTTAATCATCGGATTAAAGGTATTAATAGATTTGCGTATTTACTTATCCCAGGGACTTTCTCTTTAAATCGCTCTAGGTAGTACAATGCCAGAAATAGTATAACTATCTATTTTTTAAACAGTTAAATTGAGAAATGAATTAAAAAATATTCTTAGAATTCACCACTTTATAAAGATACATTGATATCTACATGTTTCGAAGGCGATGTTTTCATCGTTAGGAATATATGTATTATAATATATATGAATAGTATTCATATATATTCAATAGTATTCCTTACGATGAAAGCATCGCTTTCGAAACAGATATCAATGTATATTTGTAAAGTGGGGAACACTACGTATATCTTTAAATTCATTTATTTACAATGACGCCACAAAGTGAATACCGACCGTCTGAAGAAATTATAGTTAAATTGAGTTTCATTCTACTGGAATACAATGTAGAATGTTTTTTTTTTAACTTTTTCTGACGATTATATTTATGAGGCTTATACACAACATCTTTAGAATGATTACATTTAAAACGAAACAGTTTATATATACACGTAGAAAGAATAAAACGTCCTTCGAAATAACCAAATATAAAATATGCAGTAGCTAGTGTGATTAATGTACTCGGAAAACATAATGTTGGGTACACTATTTTCTTCTATTATCAGACATATTACTTGAAATGAACGTATATTTAATATTTGCTTTTCGAATTATTAAAATATGTTTGATTACTTCGAGTAAATTGATGCATTAAATATAAAATACACGACTAATTAAAACCATAAATATTAATTACCCTCAAATGCTCAATTTCGACGGTTCCAACGAAAGGTGTCGAATTTGCATTATGCGAGGTTTATAGGAGAGTGTAAACAAAGTTAGTTTATAATTTCTATGCCAGATGCATCATGCAAATTGAACCATTTTTTATTATAACTAATTTTGAAACTGTCAATTTATGGTGGAGTTTTATATTAAAATGATTTTTTTTAATTAAAAAACCTTGTAACTTTTTTCCACTTATTTATTTACAACCAGACCGGTTTCACCCTATCACGGGGATCGTCAGATTGGGACAATTAAAACTAAATACATGTTATATATAGCATTGATGTCGGGAGTGAGTTCCTCTGCTTTCTAATACTGTTTTTATTTATGACTTGAAATTTGTTTTATTGCTGACGGTACTGTTCATTATTATGTTTTTAAAACTGTTTTGGGTTGGTTTATTACCCTCTGGAAGACAGATTACATTATGTTTATTTACTGAATCTATCTGTTTTTTAAAATCTGCTTTTATTTGTTTTTTTTTCCCTGTGACTTCCGTCTTGTTTGCTAAAATGAATTTTATATCAGTTTTTGTCCTGTAGGTAACGAGGTATATTTTACTTATTAGAGTTTTTAAAATATTTTATTATGTTGTAATACATTTCTTGATTTACACAAAATTGAGAATTCAAAGGAATTTTTTTTTTGAAAAATAGATAAAAAAACAAAATAAATTGAATAGTTTAAGACAATAAAATGAAATTTTACAGATTTCACATCTTGCGTTGAGAAAGTCGTGTAAACGTAAATAATGGGTGATGTTATTTTGAGTAATGTGACGTTGTTCATAACATTTAATGGACGTTACCAAATGGTTTTGATGACTTAAGAAATTAATTAATTAACCACATCTGTAGCAGAGAGGTAAGGAACTTGACGCAGAACCCGAGGTATTTAACCCTAGAATAGAAGCGTTCTTACTTAGTCCATTAATGGAAGCGAGAAGTATATTTGACACCCATTTTAAATTAAGCGTTTTTCTCCCATCTTTGATTAATATTTGTCGTTTAGGATGTTCACTCATAATAAAAATATTTATTCCTTAAATTGATCAAATACTCGTATATGCATAATTCACTAGTCAATTGTGTCTGAGAAGCGATCAGTATATTCCAATCAATAGTTTCCACCATACAATAAGATGTAAAATTTCATCAGTGAATAAATATTTAACTTACATACGAGAAAAGGTCGCAACCTGCTACTATGAAGATAAATGTATTGCTCAGGAATGAACTTACGGAAAGCATTTCTTGAAGAAAGCCTGCGCTATCTGTCGGCACAATAAATTTTACTCCTCGCTTCTATTCTAGGGTTGAGTCCGGATCCAGCAAATAAAATTTATGTTTTTAATTGCGTTCTCTAAAATATGCATTCAGTATTCCCTCAAATGGTGATTCTATAATTCTTCCGGGCAGTTATAATACTTGCGCAGTGTAACATAAAAAAAAAATTTCCTATCTAACATATTTGACTTAAAACCTTCGCAAAATATATCAGAATTACCATAATAAGACAAATAAAACATTAAGGATGATTTCTTTTCCCAAACATTAATGTGAAAAAAAAACTAATAGATTTGATAAAATAGGAACAAGAACGTAAATATTTGCGATGTGTTCGGAATACGAAATGCCGTGTCTTCTTCATAGACGTTTTTGGAATTCTAAAAACGTGACTGAACGTGGAAATTATTAAAGCTTTCATGACTTACGTAATACGGAAATGACATAAATAAATCTCAAAGGAAAGAAACTACTTTATTCCAATTTTCATCTTCTAACGCTTTTCAGAAATTTAACCCTCGAGAGCGAGTCCTTGAATCATGACATATTTATAAAGGCATTAATATTTCTTTCATTTATCTATGAATCGTATAAATTTTCCAAAATAAAACAACACCCAAAATTATATATAAACCATAGTTTAAGCATTAATTGTACTTGTTTGAATATAGCCGCCACAGGTTGAAACCGGTTACGGTCAAAAATAAAAGTGGAATAAAGTTAAAAAAGTATTTTTTTATTTAATCATTACAATCGAATTCCATCATGTATTTATAGTTAAAAAACTAGAAATATACTAGAATAGGGAAATTTGGTAGTATTTTAAAAATACCCGTTGATGATGCAGGTTATTTACGAAAGCTACGATTGAATTAGAACGTCCTTAAATACTATTAAATGATATAAGGTTAACTACCCCCAATCCATTTGATCCTTAATATAACCTCTCTACCAAATCGTCCTACATGAAATAATATTAGCTTATTTTTGTAAAATTTATAATATACATTCACATTCGATTCATGCTGAAAATATTATGAAACGTACGTATGTATGTATGGTTTTAACACAGAGTGGAAAGGGTGAGAAATTTTTTCGCACAATTGTACGGATGAAGAAGTCGGACACGCCCCAAGCATGGCACGATCAATACTTGACTTGGTCGTTTTAGGAGTTCAGTGTGCGTGAGGAGATGTATGATTGTAAATAAAGCAGTAAGCTGGACGAAGGAAGAAATTTTATGCTCTCAGACTTACTACGGGGAGAATGTTGTGATAGAAGTGTATTTGGTTAGTAGGTAACGGTAAAATTTTAGATAAATAATTTAAACACTAAAAGACCACGACGTATCTGTGTATTTAATACGTTCAATAGTAGGCAATTGTTGACAAAAAATCAGCCATATCTATTGTTATTGTTTTAGCATTACAAATGAAGAAAAGCTTTCAGCGTTTTTTCACGACTTTTGGTGGTTGTTTTTTTCAATGTTCAAATTTTGAAAGAGCACTCTGTCAAATAAATTCCTCATGAATAATTACGTCTATATTTAAAATTTCCTTGGAAATATTCGAATTTTGTATAGCCTTTTGATTTTGTCTGATCATGCAGACAGACTGAAAGAAATTCGAATTTCAATATTTAATGTTTTAATTAAATACTTCATTCAAAGTTTATGCTCTAATGGGTCCGATAATTAGAAGTTTGTTTTTTGTTTCCGGAATTTTTTATTGAAAATACAACTTGCTTATTATGAATTAATCATTTCGCCTTCAAATAAATACTTTTTTAGCATCGACGTGTTTTTTTTAAACTTTATTTTAATATCATCCAAAAAAAAATCCAGGCATCCCTAAAAATCCCTTTCTACATAT
This sequence comes from Halesus radiatus, assembly GCA_022606495.2. Taxonomy (NCBI): domain Eukaryota; kingdom Metazoa; phylum Arthropoda; class Insecta; order Trichoptera; family Limnephilidae; genus Halesus; species Halesus radiatus. The sequence continues at coordinate 42,708 of JAHDVE020004730.1, read as the reverse complement.
TTCTGGTCGATGCATAGGACAGATGAGGTGGGAGCGCACCTTAAGCCTTATGGTATAAAATCATAATTGATTAAATTTAAATTAGAAGACAAAATTATAACTACAATAAGTTAATGTTAATAGGCAAAAGGTATTTTCAATAATTAATTATTATGTAGTTTTCATTCAATAAGAGCAAATAAAAATGTAAGATGTCAAATACGAAAAAATTGTAAATACGAAATACAAAGTCGCTGAATTTTTTTTTTAGCTTTTTATCTCAACTTGACGTTAAAACTTACATAAACAAATATGCAGAATTGTGTTAAAAGTGTTGTTTTACGATGTTTAAGTAATAGTTTCAACATAACCCCTTCAACGTAGGGAAATCTGGAAACTTTATGAAGTTCAAGCAAATGTTTACTTTACTGTAGTGCAAAACATATGAAAAAGTCGATCAAATTCGAATGGTTGGAATGCATGTAGTAATCGACCCTGCTGCGGAGCAAGATGTGGGAAAACGCGAATCAAAATTAAACTTTTTGAAATTAGAGTATGAAATGAGTAAATGTAGATATGTAAAATCAGGTGTACCACAAGGGTCAATTCTAGGTCCTAAATTGTACATTATATATGTTACTGCTATGTCCAAATTATTTAAAAAAAGCTCTTAGATTCATTTTCGCAGATGACACTGCACTTGTAGTATCAGATGACAATCCCTTAATAGCTCTTCAAGATTTACAATTAGACTTTAATGAACTTCTCAAATGGGCGCATGATGTAGGACTAATTATTAATGTTAAGAAAACCAAATGTATGTATATAAGGTCACCGAGTGTGAAAATGTGGAATTTACCAAAACCAATTGCACATCATTTTGAATGCATACATAAAAAAAATGAAATAAATTATGACTGTGACACGATCGATTTTACAAACGATTATGCTTATCTGGGATTATTAGTAGATAATAAATTTAAGTGGGACACGCAAGTGGCCAAAATATGTAACCAGCTCCGATCTATATCGAGTAGCTTCTATAAATTAAAATTTGTCTTGCCACATGGCACACTTAAACTTATATATTTTTCCATTGTAGAATCCATTCTGAGATATGGAATACGAACTTGGGGTCACACAAGCTTTACGTATATTAAGTATGTCCAAAATTTACAAACTGCGATAATTAAAAAAATTGTCACACCAAAGATATACAGACAAAGAAAAAATTTAAAAATATTATACGGTGCTGAGGGCCTACTTCCTGTAAAAGGTCTCCTATGGTACATCACTATTATAGATAACGCGGGAGAAAGCCAATACAAAAAGCCACTGGTGCACAAACACAGCACTAGATTCACTGAAAGAAGAGGCCTAAAATTCCAAAAATTTCAAATAAATATGGAGGTCGAACTCTTGAATACATAGTGCCAGTGATTTTCAATAAATTTAATGAAAGCTATAAATTGGAGGAAAGTGAGAGGCTTTGCGTGAAATCGATGAAGTTATGGATTTTAAACGAGAAATCTATGTATCTTTAAATTTTTATCTATGTATCTTTAAATTTTTATCTATGTATCTGCAAATTTTTATCTATGTATACTTAATGGCTAAGTTAAATTATGTGCCTATAATGTTTACGTCAAATGTGAGTACCTATTTTATTTAATATTAATATATACTTATTAAACCAAAAAGAAAAAGAAATGTTTGTATGTATTACTATTACTATTAGGACTAATTAATTTTTGTAGAACCTGCAGACAAGCAAGTCATGTGACCGCTTTGTAGAACTACATATTTTGCTCCTTTCTTTATTTTACCATGCATGTATTTATGTTCTTTGGATGAATAAATAAATAAAAAAATAAAATAAAAAAAATATACATAAATTATGAAAGGAACCAGAATACCTCATTCAAACCTGAAAAAAGGGGTGACTAATAAGTTACTATAAGTTTTTGTAACTCGTTGAAAGTCCCTTCAAAACCAGTGTTAAAATACAGTGATTGCATTCCATTAAAGAGCAGTCCAGAATAGCGAAAAGGGGGCTGACAAAAAAAAATTTTTTTTTTTGGAATCAGATAATTTTTTCGAAGTCAAAACAGAATATAATAATAATGATGATAAAATTGGCTAGTAATTAGCAAGAAAATAAAACCGTGCACTGCGGGTAGAATTAAAAATACATATTTTAATCGCTTTAACAGGTCGACTAGTTCAAGTACACTGGTATTGAGTTCTCAAATGATTGGCGGCAAAAGAGAGGGATCGACCATAAAATAGGTGCGGTAAAGTGAGTGTTAAGACCTTCGTACAACTAGCTAATAATAAAAAAAAGCGGAACCAACGTTTAAACGAAGTTAGCAGTGTTTAGGCCAGTGTATCCTCCCACCCTTACAATATGGACATAGTTTCTAGAACAGTGCAAATAGTCTAGGCTAGTCTAATTGCAATGTAGGACCAAGTGAAAAGCTTTTACTCTTTAAAAGTGTTTAACGTTGAACTCTTGTTACTCCATAGAGATGGTAAAATGCACTTCAAAGGTCGGAGGTCACCAAAGTGATGCGATATACAATCAATGAACCCCCACTTTACTAGGTAAATTGAGTAATTAAAAGCGTTTATATGAAAGTTGGTTTTCATCCTGGCGTTCGATTATTTTTTAAGTTAGTAGGAATCCCCATTTCCTAAAGATAATTGAAATGCTTGCTTAAAAATTGTTTCTCGGAAATAGGATATTTTACTGAATTCACATTTCGAGATAACAAAAAAACAACTAACAATTTTACATTGAATTAACTTGCAGATTTTTTCTTAAAAGAAGTTGCTACAATCATTTAAGACTTTTATCTTAGTTTTTTTTATTTTTTGGAATATAATAGAGTTCTTAGTACTCATAAATAATATTTACCCAATTTAAAGAAAAATCAACACCGCAATAAACAAACAACGATTTAGAAAGATCGTACTCTGCGGTTGCGAATGGCTGAGATGGTATTACGATTCGTAATTCTTAGCGCAAGCTCGGCCGTCCCCTTGGGTTTGAATAATTTAATTTGTCTTTGTTTCAGAATTTTGTATTTTTAAATACAATTCACGGGAAAATTACTACACTCAAACGGAATTTTAATAGATTGATATTGCCGATACCTTCTCACTACAAAATTAATCTACAAAATAAAATATAGGTATAGCTTGGCATTTAATTTTAGATATTTATTATATTCCAACTACAAAATATCATTACTATCGCAATACGAAGCTATTGAGTTTGTCTTTGAAATGTGCAATCACATTTAATTGTTTTTACATATTCGCGCTACCATTTTTAAACTTGTTTTAAAATTAATAATTTTTATTTGTGAATTTAATTTTAACATAAATTTTAACAAATGCAAAAAAAATTACCTCCCATATACATAATTATCTTCCTTACAAAATATCAAATAATAAAATCTTTGATTTTTCCATTGGCCATCTTTGTTGCCAAATAAAAACTTTTAAACAGTCGCAGCGCCCTCAATGCTTATCTACTTTTAAATGTCAGACTGTACTCGAAATATGCATGGAATATCACAAAGAAGAATAAAATTATTTTTCTTTGAAAAAATATTTACATTTATCTAAAGAAGCAAAGTTAGCAGTTCCATACATCAGGGTTGGTATCAGAGAACTGATACCAACCCTGATGTATGGAAGTGAGGGATGGAACTGGCAGAGGAAGGATGAAAGTAGACAGAAATGAGATCTCTGAGGCGTGTGTGCGTAAAAATATGTTTGATCGTGTGAAAAATGTTGAGATTCGTAAAGAATGCAAAGCTAATGTAAGCGTAATGAGTAATATTAAGAAAGGGACGCTTAGATGGTTTGGGCATGTAGAGTAAATAAATAAAAACAAGTTGTGTAAGGAGAATATGTGACAAGAATGTGAATGGAAGGGTAAGTCGCGGATGTCCTAGAAAGGCATGGCACGATCAAATGAATCAAATAGTTGAGCCGGGCCATGTCAGAAGTCAGAATAACCGAAGATAATGTATGAGACGATGTATGCATGTGAATGAAACAAAACGTGTATGCTATGATCGAGTCGTTTGGCGGTCCGTTCTCTTTGCCTACCCCTGTAGAGAAATAGAAATGATTGAATTGGTGGTGAAGTAAATGAATAAGGAATTATTTTATATTTAAACGGTTTGTATCAAGAACAGATTTTCCCTTTTATTTTCATTGTATAATTTTTCTACGTTCGGATACCTTTTTACGTGGTTAGTGAGCTTGTAAAGATCGTTACTTATTCAATTAGTGAACCAGCAACTTGCGCAATCATCAGCTTACTGTGATTTATTCATTCGACAAGCGTCATACAGCTTTCACGTTTAAAGTTTTTCGTAAAAGTTATTGTGTACAATAAAAGTAGTATGAAAGATGATAATGAGAGCATTCCCCCTTGGCGGAACCCTCCTGGTACGTGGCACACCGCTCTGCTCACAACTGTGGCTAGGAAAAGCAATAGCAGAAAACTCAACACCACGCTTTGTAGCTAATTAATTAACTTCAAAATACACGAAAACGATGTTCTTTATGATCACTATGAGTAATTCTGTGTACCCGGTAGTTTGAATAATTATTTTTCGTGAGTTGTCTAAAAAAATAACTTACAACTAATTAAAATATGCTAAGCATGTGCAAATGAAGTACCAACATTGTTTCATTCAAGAGAATATTTCATTCCTCAACGTTAAGAAATATAAATAGCGTTATCGGTATACAAAAAAAAGCTTTTATCATATTTCTAATAAATTAGTCATATATCAATTGTTTAGAATTTCATAATACAGTACATTGTCTTATTATCAAAGGTAGGCTCTGTGCAGTTTTTCGAGTTTGGGTATGAATTGTGCAAAGAATATTTAAAAAATCTCATTTTGCTATCATCTTCCAATGATTGTTGTAGCCATGAATAAATGACGGTAGGAGTTCTTTGCCAAATTCATGGAAAAAATAAACATATTTTCATAAAAAAGTTTGTCGTATTATGATAACCGTTTAATTTATTTTTTGTTTCGTTTTTGATAGAGTATGAATAGATTTTCAGCCTTTATGGAGTGCATGCTACTGACCTAATCCAAATTTGGTAAAAACATAAGAATAATGATATTTGTCGAAGGCATAAATATTCCTCGAAGTTCAAATGTTAATTAGTAAGACAAATCAGGTGAAAACATAAAGATACGGGATCTAAGTGTGTTGCTTCTGCTTTCCCAAAAAATACAGTTTTTAATATCAAAAATGATCATGCATTATTTTCCTTTATCATCGTGAAATGTGTGATTTTGACATATGAGCGATATACGAATGCTTGAGCTTATAACATATATTTTAAATTTATTTTTTGTAACGGATAAAACCTCTAAAAGGAGTACCCAGGTAAAAAAAAATGTTGCTTTAAATTTCGTAGAATTAGATTCTGATAAACAGAATTACCAAGCAAAGGAAAATGTAATATTTCTTGAATCTCAAAAGCATTTTGAATAAAAATATTTTTTGTCACAAACAGAAATGGCCCCAGGTCTTCTTGGATTTTGATAAAACACCAACATTAAAATTTCATTAGCATTTCGAACCGTTGAAAAGATTTATTGAAGCCTATTATTTTGAAATAAGCTTAATTTATTGGGCCTTTAATCATTATTTCAACGCGATAAAAAAACGAATTACCGTAAATAATTCTGTCAATCGTAATACTTTAAGAAATTATTGCTTTATAGGACTCCCATCTTTAATCACATTTGAAAAAAAATATTTATTTGTGAGAGACAAACCGTTTTTTTAAGAAATTAAAAATGTATACATAGACTGAAAAAACAAGGTTAGGCCAAATAAGTTTAACACTATACTAAGGAAGAGGAGTAGGAAGGGAAAGATACAATGGGGATAGGAGATGCTCTTAATACGTAGTACAATACTTCTTGTGCATTAATTTGTAATTGATATTTCTGAAGATAATATGTAAATATTTCTGAACATAAGATGTTAAGAATGTCGGTATTACTAAATTGCTTGTAATATTGTGCGCAGAAACGGGGAATCGGGGAATTTTTTCTAAGGTTAGTTCTGCATACGATAATCAAAAAACTCGGTTTGTCTGGTTGGTCTTGACGGTATGTGGAATTTTATAAAATTGGTGAGATCAAGTGAGTGTGGGCCATTATTCAAAATTTTATACAACAGGATTTGATCAAAAATTAAACGTCGTGTTTGAAGGGAGTTGAAGTTGTGGAATTTAATGGAATCGGTGTGATTGTAAAAGTTTATTTAATTTATAAGTTGTGTGCTTAAAAATGTTTTTTGAATTCTTTTGATTCAATCAATGTAGGCTTGGTAGGGCGGTGTCCAGATCGGTATGTAGTGTTCTAAGTGGGCGGATATATGTGGTGTTAAGGGAAACGCTGCGTGGCATGTTTCATACAAAACTGAATTTTGGATTTGAAGCCATAATTCTCACCAAACCATATTAATGATATAATTTATGAAATATAGGCGATTAAAAAAATAAAATTTTCACGGTTTTAGGGACAACTTTGGCAATTATTTGGGGGTTAATGGTGATTTTTTTTTTAAATTACCTCATCTACTGTGAGAATATAATAAAATTAAAAATTAAAAAGTGTTAAAATCAGCATTACGATGGAATTTAAATTTAAAATAACTAATTTACGTAGGAACACAAATTTGGAGTACATAATTTAAAAAATCGACCCGAAAAAATGTTTTTTTAGAGATGTAAAAAATAATATTTTATATAATCATGTTCACATAGCAAATTTGTCAAATTAAACAAAAATACCGTTAACCCGCAAATAATTTCCCGAAGTTTCCTATAAAACCATGAAAAAATGATTTCTTCAATGCCCTATATTTAATAATTTAACGCATACAAAAATAAAATACTTCTGATCTGTATTAGATATTTACTATACCTTTGATGTTAAAAAAAGATCATTCAATTTATTTTGGTTTCAAATTTAAAACTAAGTTTTGTATGAAACAGGCCGCGCAGACGTTCCTCTTAAGAGAGCTCTTTATGCTGCGGAAAGGTTTCGATATGCGAATTATGAACCCCAGCATTTTATCGGCTTTTTTAAGTATTACTCCAAGGTCTTTGATAAATTTCACTTCATTGAAATGATTGTCGTTTTAGGTATACTCAAAAGAAATTTTATTTTCGTTACGTGTAAATGATAATTTATTTTATTTTAAATTTTTATAACCAGTTTGTTCAATTCGCAGTATGCAAAAAGAGTATTGAGGTCTTTTTGAAGTTTGGTAGTCTTAAATGTCGTTAAAGGTGTGATAAACCATTATGTATAATAATTTGTGTTGATTACATGAATGTTTAGCTAATAAAATGAAGGAACATTCCAATGACAATTAAAATAACGAAGTTAAACAAAATAATGTTCAACCAAGTAGATACCATAATAGTACCCATTTGGTTGAATAATTCCCATAGGCAGATTAAATGGCAAGCTTTCAACGCAAAACGATCAAACGAAAGAGCTTTTATAAAATATAATGTTTGTTTATTAATGAAATTATATCTGTTAAGTGTCATAGAGAGATCATTTCATTTTGATTATTAGTATCATATTTTAATGTCATTCTTTGTTTAACCATTTTTAATGAAATTCAGCATGTTATTTCAGTTTTATATTAAGACGGTGTGAACGCAACCAAATAATATATAATTTTTTTCAAATAATGCAAATTCATTGCATCTTTCTATGCTTCTCTAATGTCAACATTATAAATAATGCCAAGTGCCTAAATCTTCTTTTTTTCCAAAATTTTCATTAAATCACAAGCCTTCACCAAATTATCATATAGAGATTTAAGCCTTGTTAGAGCATTAATGCATTAATCACCAAAAATTTATTAAAGTGTTAACAACGATAGTGTTTTTGTTTAACGAGTTTACAATCACACATCTGCGTCAAAAATTATTATTCAATACAAGCGTGAAGTCCAATATTAACAACCTTGGGCAGATCGAGAACTTCTTGGTGCAGACAATATCCTTTTATATATAAATGTACATTTTTCTTAAACCATACATTTTCTTCAATGATTAAAATATATTACATTTAGGTTTATAAGCTTCAATAAATTATTTAAATAAAAAGGGAATGTTAATCCCACACTTACAGAAAATGTCATTAAATGTTGCATATAATTAAAATCGCATAGGTATCCGAGACCCTATATAAATTTAATATAAATTTGGGTAGAATCTTGTAGTCAATATAGAAAGGTAGCAGCTAAAATATATGTATGTGAATTAATTAAAGATGATTGGTCGAGCACCATATTATTTATGTAGATTAGATTCATATTTAATATTTTTAGAATAATATCCATATCTCGTTTATAAACAATATTTCATTACATATTCTCTCTCTGGGAAGCGATGTAATATGTCTGGCTATGTGCATTGAGATTTGCTCTAATCGAGTTAGTGTTCTCTGAATGCACAACAGAGGGCAGTGACGTGCCCTTTTTTTGCATATATGCGAAAGATCGGCGGTCAGCATAAAATTGGGCAAACTGGATTTAGTATTGTACTCCAAGTAATGGAAAGAAGAATTTGCTCTCATTCAAATATTATCTGTGCTGTGAACTCTTATAATAGAAAATCGACCAAACCTTGAGAAGTGGACCTTCTGGACTGGCAGATGAGATCACTGATCAAGTTAGTGGTAGTTTCATTATATTTGATCCATTTATTGCAGTTGCGCCAGAGAGAGAATCTTCATTCTTAATTTGTTTTTTTTTTATCAGGGTATAAAGCCCATTATTCGATGTGGCTATTTATTGATTGTGGATATTAAAAATTCACAAATTTAAGTACGATATTGATAAAAAGAACGATATTATAAAATAAGGAGGTCCTAAGTTCGAGTCCAGATACGACCGTTACCTTTGTGTTTTATGAGTCTTTTACGTTTTTTATGAAAATTGAATATCTTTCTACATCATTTTGTTTGTCGAGAAAAAAAAACTAAGAAGAGGCTGGTCCAATCAGAGATTTACATTAATTAGATAAATGTTAATACGATTGAAGAAGTGCCAGCGGAGGGGCGACAAACGCGACACTAGCCAATAATAGTTATAAGGCGATAGGTCTCGTTGTCTAAAAATTTGAGAAAAATCTTTTTAAATGCTGTAGATTTTATTATTAATGTAGAGTTTCCAAAGCATGCCAGTCCAAATGGAATATTCTTAAAATTCGTTAAAAAGAATGACCTGTCAAAAGTCAGCTGCGCGAGTAGCTGAGAAGTAGTGAGAGGGAAACGTGTAACAAGAATATAAAGGGAACAAGAAGCAAGAAGCAAAAGCTGAAGAAGAGAAGCCCTATCCGACCATTATCAATTTTATGACAGAAAGGAAGAAACTGTTTACAGCCCTGTAAACAGTTTCTTCCTTTTTCTTAAATATGAGTATTTCGTTACTAATAAAGTACAAGAATTTGATAAATGAATTTTATGAACTGCTTTGCATTCACCACTTTATTAATGTACACATATCAACATTTTATTATTCAATATATTCCTGATAAAGAAAGAATCGCTTTCGAAACATATTGATATGTGAATATTAATAAAGTGCTGATTACAAAGTAATTTTTAATTCATTTATTAATAATAACGCCACAAGGTGAATACTAATCTTTTGAAGAAATTATACAAGCATTTAATTTGTAATTAGGTAAATGAAATTAACAAACATTTATTTCTTCATTTAAGATTGCACAAGAAATTAATTAAAAGCGAGTATGCCTTTTCACATATTCTCTATAATCCATTTTCGCCATGGGCTAAATTTGGATAGGTCCTTTCGGCTGTCAACAAAAATATAACATTTTCCATGTTCACGATTCATAAGCGAAAATATTCATATCAAAATTCAAGTCACATATTCTGTGGTGGTTCTTTGTTTTTATAGGAAAGCCTTCGACTCAACGGTTCCTTTCAGGGGAGATAGAAGAATTCGGTGGAAGGGTTGTGTTTATCTCCCGGACCAGGGTGGAAGAAAGAAGTGTTTATAGTACACAGAGGAGTAATGATGTCAACAGAGGTTCTTGTTTTATATTGGGTTTCTTGCGGCCCTTCTTGGGTTAGAACTTAAATGCTCTGTGAAGAGTGCTTATCAAAGTAAACTGGTGATTTGGTCTGCTATCAGATATGGAAAAAATATGGTGTGAAAATTCCATAGAAACAAGATCGCCCGGATGAAAATTCATAGAAGGAATTTTTTTAAATTTAAATTACTACGTGGGCACGAATAACGAGCAATTTAATTTAAAACTTATATAACGTTTTCAAATAATAAATATATAAAAATAAGTTACATGCTTACATTATTTTAACACACCACCGCATACTAAAGGGGTCAATAAGTTTCAGCTAGAAGTGTCATTTATTCAACTCAATAAAAAACGATCATAACCCAATGAAATATACAGTTACAATGTGGATTAACCACAGTTTGAAAATGGCCTTAAACGCCGAAACAGCTGTCACAATAATAAAAAACTAAAAATACTTTGCAGAACATAATAATGACATTATAAAGTTTGATTTGCATTGAATTAAAAAAAAGTTAAACAGAGTTCTACGAATTGAACACAAAAACAATTAAGAAAAATATAGGTTGTTTTGAAGAAAAATATTTGAAATATCTCAAATATTATTCAGATTTTCATTGTAAGTGTAGTAGCTAATATCTGGTGATAGTTTAATTAAGTGTTTATAATATTTCTACGTTATTTTAAATATTAAATATTAAGTTGTCATTCTGCTGGAGAAGATAATATTGTTAAATAAAGAAGCGAATTCACAATAAGCTATTGTAATAAATTATTTCAACACAAAGTGAACAAATAATTTTTTGTGATTTACGTTGAAAAATAATTGCTTATTTGAAGATAAAATAACAAAATTACATTAATAGCGTAACCCACTACACATATTACAACTTAAATGTATGCGAAACGTGCACACTGTGTAACAATATTTTAATTCATTTTTTTTTTACTTATTGAAATTTATATACCTCATTGTAATATTTAATCATTGAAGAAGATAATATTAACACATCCCAAATGAAACACGAAACAGAAAAATAAAGAGGTATCAGTCGCATCTGGGGTTCGGATTCGTGTTTCATTTGGGATGTGTTAATATTATCTTCTTCAATGATTAAATATTACAAAAGTTAAAAAAAAAAAAAATTGAAAAGTTCTTTCTAGACTAAAGTAGTAAATAGTAAAAAGTAACTAGTAAAAAAAGTCTATAGATGTCTCATATAAATAAAAATCGGATAGGTATATCCGATTCATTCCGATTGCAATTGTGTTCGGGAAGAATTTTGCAATCATCATCAGGATAGCAGCCAATAATAATAATAATCGGATGATTTTTATACCGCCGTTTTTGAGAAAAATCACCGGAGGGATATGGGATTTATAATGGAGGATAATATTAGCTTGTCTTGAACTTGCGACTGATACCTTTTTTATTTTTCTGTTACTTTTTTCGAATGCGTGTTTCATTTGAGATGTGTTAATCTTATCTTCTTCAGTGATTAAATAATATTTTATATTACGTTGCAATATCTTAACTCTGTTTATGTCCGCTTAGTAGAATATTCATAAAGGGCGGCTGACAAATATAATACGTTGATACCTACTTTCATTTGTGAAGTAGTTTTCAAAGACATGATAATGAATTGTGAAATACCAGAATAAACAACAAATGGTGAAGCTAAACATGTAATGTAATGATATACCAAAACATATATTTTTGACATAATCGGAATAAACTTATTATTAAAATTTCTCTACAAAATGTATAATTATCTGATGGTATTATTATCGTAATGTATGCCGTACATATTCACTGTGGATGCCAACGGAAGTGGAGACATCTATAATTTTCAAAAAGAATTTAAAATTAAAATTATAATTCGCTTTTTGTAACCGCCTTTTGTGCGCTGACTTATTTAAATCACAGCTAGAGATGGTCGATATTTTTGTCCCGGTTACTTTATCGCAGTGACTTTGCTGTCACTGGATGGCCCAATATTATTTTTACGAAGAGCCGGGTATTTTCGGAACCAGTTGTTTTTGGATTTATTAAAATGGAATAATTTGAACTATCAAAGATCAGAAAAGGAGCCTTCCCGCCATTGGAAAGCCGGTTGTAAAAGTAACTGGTTAAGAAATCGATTCCACATTGGTTTAATTAACTACTCGTATACCTAATCAAAGTCGACTTCAGAATACTTCTATAAACTACGGTAAAATTTTGAAGAGTAAATCCAATTTCTATGGTAACTTGTTTTCGAAACCACGTCGTTTTATATTTAGATGCGCAATCATTTGAAGATAGTATTGATAATAATTCCGCATCCTATCGGAAGAAGAGAACAAGTGAACATTTTTCTGAAAAAACATTTTGTTCGGGGAATACGTATCAACAATTGATTTATTGTCCCATTTAATACATTCCTTAAAAAAATGGTGCACATATTAGTTTTGACATGACTGTTTCTGTCGCGAGTATTAAATATATTCGTTAATAATATATATCCAAAGGTTTTGATTGTGGTAGGATAAGACCAGAATTTGAAAATTTGGAGGAGAAGGTGGTTATTCAAAATGATTAAATTAAGCAATATATCAATAATGAATTGTCTGTATATAAGTGCCCCGGAAACTGTCTGGAAAATTATGTAAATGTTATAATCTCACTCAGTTTTACTTCTTGCTTTACGTATTCGATAAAAAATCTGTTTATTTTGTACAGGGAGCGGTGGGAAGAGGCTCTCAGGGGAGCATCTACAATGAACACCTCTTTAACAGTGTGGTTCCAATTGAATCATATAGATATTGAGGGATGATCTATTTTATATCAGAATGTATCAAATGACTGTCTTTTCAACTAATAAAAAGTGAACGAGGCGACAACGGGGATGCAGGAACATTATTGAATGAATATTTTCACTTTCTCCTAGAAATATAGAACTGTATCGACTCATCTATGTAAAATTTGTTGGTGCTACATCATTCGAACTGTTGATGGCAATTTGCTAGCTTCTTTTCATTATGCGGCGCGTAAACTAAAACTCATTGACGATAAAGGAGGATGGTAACAGTGCACGACGGAGGCGTCATCGTATTTGATGGCTAAAATTCTTCGTTGCGTATTTATTTTAATTTAAATACAATGTATCCTTTTGGATCCGTTGCAGCAACTGTGAAACGATTTCAACAAATGCATATCAGAGTATTGCTGAACAAACCGCTATTAATCATTGTATTTTATACATACAAGAATTGCTCATATCTTGCAGAATGCAGGGCTTACCTTTTTTAGTTATTTTCTTCAAGAAGAAAACACTACACGGAATAGAAAAGGTATTGTACATTTTATTCCTAGAATTTGTACACTTTGTTAGATGTCATAATACCATTCGAGATATGTAGGAAACAGTTTACAGTAAAAATAATTAATGCCATCACCATGAATATATCGACGAACTTATGAAAAAGTCAGACTGTTACTTCCTGAACCAGTATTTTCTCATCGACAGTTGAACAATGCACGTTCCAGAGTTCGACCGCGGTTATCATTATTTATACAGATTGTTGGTGGTGCAAGACATGTTTCTATTTCATTCATTACATATAAGACTCAATTTATTCTTCACATTGTCGTGAATGAACGAGATATATGCTAAGGTTAGGGGTGTTCCTCTAATTGTAAGTGGTGTTAATAATAACGCGTTAAAAATATAATTTATCATACAAATCTACCAAGCGTTGGTAGTTTTAGTTCTACAAAAAGATAAAGCCCTATAAATGGTTACCAACACTTAATTAAATTTAGCAAAGTTCAATTAAAAGCCGCCCGCAGAACCTAGAAGGAAAATACCCGTGGGGCGGGTTTTTATCTGCTAGTACACAGGTATATATTGTTAGGTCTGAGGATGGTTTTTTTCGTTGTTTTCTTCTCTACTCTGTTTTTATCACTGTTCTGTTTTATTACTGTTCTGTTTTATCACTTTTTTGTCTTAACACTGTTCTGCCTTATCACTGTTCTGTCTTATCACTTATCTGTCTTATCACTCTTCTGTCTTTTCTGTTTTATCACTGTTCTATCTTTTCATTGTTTGTTTTTCATCAGTTTTAAATTTTCTGGTTCTGTTTTATCATGGAATCGTATAATGCAGGTACGCTTTGTAAATTGCTGAATCCATTACCCGTGTAAACATACCTGTGACGTGTAACGTCGATATTCAACTAAGCTAGCTTCATTATTGCTACGTTATCATAATAATTATGTTGCAAACTTTGATGTATTATTCGATTCCCTTTATTTATATCATATCTAGTATGTACGTCAAATGATACTTATTATCGTAAATTTTCTAGTTAGTAATACCTTGTCTTATGATTAGTTCCTACTCAATCATCTATAATTACATTGGTTCATTATTAAATGGTTCAAAATAATAACAAGGCTTGATTAAAATCCGATCTGTCATTTAAGATAAATGATCGTCTAACCGCCTGAGGACATTGAAGTCATGGTATCACCATTTAACATTTAAACAATGCTATGAAGCTGAAGGCAGTGAAAAAAGAAGAAACGGAGATGAAGGGTATGTTCCATGATATGATTAACCAGATTTCCTAAATATTGATTAATCCAATGTTAGCAAAATTTTTACTATGGCGACTTATCAAGGCGATACTGATAATATCCGCATTGTTCGTGGTTTAAATAATTGTGAGTTCAACATTAAAACGATTTTTAAAAAATGGAAAGAATATCGGGTTTCTATGAACAGATTTTCTTCATCGTCAAATGTTACATATTATGGAGTCACTTTATTTCGTTTGAAAAGATATTTATTACATATACAAAAAATAACTTTATTTAAAGAGAGTCACAGGTATTGGATACAATAGTATAAATGCATTCAGTTTATAGTGTAGTTATAGGTTTGTTCGATTTTATGTCGCTCGTATTAATTCAATACTTTATTTATTTTCAATGGTATTTTAACTGTCACTTTTGTCATAGAGATAATGTCCTGGGTTGCTTGGTTGGGTGAAGAAATTAAAGCATGGATGGTATTAAAAACCTTAAAAATGGTGGAGGGGATTTTAAAAGTGAACAGAGGGAGAGAAACAAAACTCAAAGATGAACGCTATTCGATGTATAAATTGGACAAAAATTACCACTACATTCTGTCACTACCTAAACAAGTAGGCCACTAAACAAGTCGGCATAGTAGTCGGAAGTATTTGAGTCCTGACTGAATTTTTCAAATGGAATGCTAAGCTTATAATGAACTGCACCAGGTTAAAGCAGAAAAACCCTCTTCAAGGACCTTGGGCAGGGATTTGTAATAAAACAATAATTCATTTAGAATAAATGACAACGGCTTCCCTCTGTGGTTCTACCTGGTACTAGACCCTTACTCGTCTCTTTTCTAAATGCTACTGTTTTCCTTCTTAATTGGTACTAACTCCCCAAACCAGTTTCCATGCTATTTATTTCATTATAACATAAAGAACATTCAAAATCATATGTTGAAATTAACAACGGTTTACCTACACGTGTCAATAGTTGAAACGTGTATGGGAACCAATATAGTTAATCTAAATAGGAATACACGGAGACAAAGGACTTTTTTTAAGGTAGCTACGTCATATGAATTGCATTATCCAATAGTTTGTGAGAACTATTTAACCTTGATTCGGTACAGAGCGTGCGTGTATCATGATTTTTTTCAACAACATGAGAACAAAGACCTCATGTAAATATGGATAATTTCATACACCCGTAATGAAACACAAAACATAAAATCATTACATAATTCAATCACAACATTTTTTCAAAAGCCTCTAAACTTAAATATATCACATAAGATATCAAATTGAATACTTTTTTCTGATATAACTTCTATTTTTATAATTGTTGGTGGTATTATTGACAGCCCCGATATAGTCAGCTTAATTAAATTCAATATTTCAGGACTGAGTAGTTCGAAAATTCTCTTGTACCCTGACTATATGCAGAAGGTAATATATTAGCTATTTTATTGGAAGAAAATAATTTTTATGGCGTGGAATATTTTTGTCTAAATTATTTCTTGTGCTCTCTGAGTTCCTCGGGGCTCTAATTTAGACCCCCTATTTTTTTCTATTTCTATTAACAATATCGCAGAGAGCATTCTGAATTCCAGGTTTCTTCTTTTTATTATGGCATAAAACTGTTCTTAGAAATATTAACTTTAGTAGACTGCAAACCATCGCTATTGGATAATGATAGAATAATTGATTGGAGTAAAAGCAATCAGATCAATATTTATAAATATTTCATTTTTTCTTTCACAAGGGCATGTCATACTTAGTTTTACTGATATAATATGATCGCTCGAAGTTTAAAACGTATCTTCACTATGAAAGATCTTGGTATCGTGTTTGATAGTAGGCTTCATGCTCATATCGAAGTCACCTATAAGTACTTCATTAAAAATGCTGGGTTTCATCCTACCTACTGAAAGGAATTTTAAAGACACCCGGATTCTCGTAATATTATATAACTTATTAGTAAGGAGTAGGCTTGAGAGTGGGTAGATGCTTTGGAGCACGTGTGAGGTGAAGTATTCCCTCATGTTGGAGAGAGTTCAGATGAAATTTTTGAGATTTGTTTATCTGAGGGAGTGTGGCTACTACCCTTGGCTCCATCCTACCGACTTTCTCTTAGGTATGCTCGGAATGAACCATTTGTGGGTCAGAAGGGACGTACCTATTGTTACATATTTCTTCAGACTAATTTGTGGATGCTTCAAAAAGTTGACTATCATGGAGAGCATTCATTTCTATGTTCCCGATGGTTATCTCATGGTCAATGGTCATACCGGTGGGGAGGGCAATCTTACTGTTAAATAGAATCACTTCGGATATCGACATATTTAACATCAATGAAGCTGCGTTTAAACATAAAAATTTGTTGCTTCTTGTATGATTCCGGTATATGTTGTATGCAATTTACTGATATTATGTATGTTTATCTTCTTTCTTTTAATTATTAATATTTTAGTAATTATTTTGGATGTTGTACATCCTGTTTTATCTGATAAATATTTTAAAATGCATTAAAATGTAAATTTTGTAAAATTTTAAAAAGGAATAAAGAATTGAATTGAATTTTCAGAGGTAGTAGATATGTTCAACTGCATGGAATACAAATACAAAAATACGATTATTGCATACATTCTCGACAATGAATAATATTATATGTGTCGAGAGTATTAGTGAATATGAGGTATGTTTTGTATATTCGCCCTGTTGCTAATTATTTGGAATGGTACTTCCACGACGTTATTGCTGAATTTGTTCGTGAGACAAATTACATTTTTTGTTGTTGTATTTCGTGAAGGCTACCTATTTTATCTATGTACCTACTGTGATTTGCTTTGCATTTGTATCACTATTGTAATTTGAATTTTTATAATAAAATGTCAAAAAGCTTATATATGGCGTACAAAATATAATAAATAAATTAATTACTGCAAAGAAACATACCTAGTGCAAAACAATTAAAATGAGCAAAATCAAAATATCACAATTCTAAATAAATCGTTATGGGTTTTGACGGCCTCCATGGTCGAGGGGTAAGGCTCTCGACTACGAACCCGAAGGTCGCGGGTTCAAATCCCGGCGTGCGCAAATTAATTTTATTTAATTAATTTGTGTTGTTTCACAATTAATTCATTTACAAATAATATATAGTATATTTGCGCACGTTCCAGAGTAGAAGATACTCTCAGTATCGCCCTGGCGAAAGACCACCATTCAGAATTGAAACGTTGCTTGAAATGGCTTTTAGCCGTGTTTGGTGACAGATCTGAATAGCCAGGTATTCCCCACCTTCCTCTTCCCCTTCTCCTTCCCCTCCCCAATACCTTCAGCCTCACAACATTCCCCAATTGGGAATGCCATAGTCTCACTGGCTCCAGACGGTTGGGAGCAGTTGGGACTCTTGTGCGGTATTCATATAAAAAAAAATGGGTGGTGAGACATTGTGATCATGACATATCAGGCCAGAAATTAAAGTATCTTATTTTTGGGTGACTAAATTATTTTTAAAGTAATATCGAATTTTTGGAATGAACCTTAATAATCATGTTCCTATGTCCGATACATTTTCAAAACGATTTTTCTCAAAAAGTTTTCCAAACTTATCTTTTAGGCAGCCCGATAATAGATTATTTAGAATACTAAGATAATGAGGCTTACCACATAAATATGTTTTTGTAATCATCTTATTTTAATTAATTTATATTTAATGCACAATGTGAATATTTTCTGCGTTATTGTGAAACTTACAATTTTTTAATACGAATGATTTCTCTGATTTA
Organism: Halesus radiatus; assembly: GCA_022606495.2. Taxonomy (NCBI): domain Eukaryota; kingdom Metazoa; phylum Arthropoda; class Insecta; order Trichoptera; family Limnephilidae; genus Halesus; species Halesus radiatus. Next base: position 24,228 of record JAHDVE020004730.1, on the reverse strand, counting down.
GCATCTTTCTAATGAAAATGGGGCTACGCTTAAGAACTTTTCTTTTTAAACTTTAACATGGAGCAATCACTTTGTGGTTAGACATAATTATATTTGAAATAAAAAAATAAAAAATGTTCTATCACCATTTTATTAGATACATAAACCAATCAGTTTCTGTACCAGTAAGTATTCATTCAACCCCGAAGAAGTTTCAAGTAAAGCCGAAACCGGCTGGTTTATGTATCTAATATTTCAACGTATCTAATTTATTCAACACTGCAGAAAATGTTTTTAATAAATGACTTTAAAAATATACTTATATTGTATTCACCACTTCAAAAATATACATTGATATCTACATGTTTCCAAAGCAATAATTTGTTTTACTCCTGATGAAGAAAGCATCGCTTTCGAAACATGTCGATAGATATCTGTGTATTAATAAAGTGGTGAATACAAAGTACTTTATTTAATTCATTTGTTAATAATGACGCCACAAATTGAAAACCAATCGATTTAAGAAATTACAAAACATTTCCTATTCATTTTCTTTGCTTTATGCTTAAACCACTTAGCGCCTTTGAAATTTTCAGCCCTTAATTAGAAATAACAACAACTTTAAATACTTACAACGAAATAGAAAAAAATCATCCAACAGAAGTTTCTTTTTAAATTTACTCTGCCGCTGCTCATCTAAATAATGAATTTCGACTACGGAATTACGCACGTATTACGCCGGTATCGTTTCAAACCGTATTTATGTTGTATGAAATATACCAAAGGTTTTTCAGCTCCATGTGCGCTTTCTAGGATTTGAATCGCGCTGTGTTCATATTGGTTGATTTTTTTACTACCTAGTCATTGTGCGCTGTTCAAGAATTTGTACTGTCAAATAAAATAGGGTAGTGGCACGTTGTCCAAATTATAGTAATATTACAATGCGAGTAAGTCTTGTTGGCTGTAGTTTTTCTTTGGTAGTTCTCTTCACAACGACTCATTAGAGAAAACCGCCACTGCTGATAGTCTCCCCAACTCTGAAGCGAGATGAAAATATACTACATATATACACGTAGAAGTGATTAATTGAGATTCGAAATGGTGTACAAAAAGAATGTGCCCTCGATCTTTTGTAGTTCAGAACCAAGTAGCAAGCCGCTCTACCACTGATGTCGTCAGAAAACGTGTCAGAACTTTACCACTACACCACGTAAACACAGAAAAGCTTCTGTTCCAATATGGAATAAATCACCTGTTACAAAACCTTTTCGTAGAATTTTAAATTGTGCGCGATATCTGGTACACTGTGGGTACAGTGGCGCACGGCTAAATTATTACACCGACCGTCATTCGGAATTTAATACGGCGCCATAGTGACATCACTTCCCTCTTCAATTTATGTAGGCAGTTCCGTAATAATATATTATGGCGGCCACATCTTCTGCAGGGAGGAGTATACTATGTAGCCGTACGGTACACGTAATGCAAAGGATGTCTGAGTTACGTTCTCGACGTTATAATGCGTCGTATAATGTTAGGCGAACAGACAGAGTCATTTGCAACATCAATAACTTTTTACAGGTCAATTATTTAGTCGTACTGTTGAGTCTACTGCAATCTCCATTATATAATACACCATTATGTAATATAATTAATAAGCAATAGTTAAAACTCTTCAAAAGGATAAGATTCAAAGAATTTCATAGCAGTGTTGTAAGTTTCTGAGATTATTAAGAGATGGTGATGGAAAAAAATAGGATAATATTAATATAGATGATTTTCGCTTTGTCCCTGATAGTTAGAGACAAATAAATGGCATGTCCAGGTCTGAATACCCAGATATTTCCCACCATTCCTCCTCCTTCTTCAACCCGATCCCTCTCTCCTACCCATTTCCAACCACACAACATTCTCGTAATTTTTGAGAGTGCCTTAATCCTACTGGCTCTGGTCAGTTGGCACTTATTACCAGGATAATTAAAAAAATACCAACAATTTAAAATACATTTTTAGGCAATTATTACCACGAAGGAAAATAATTATGGCATTAAGTGAAGATGCATGTCTCGCAATTCTCTAATTGTTCAGGAGAGACAAAGTTAAGTACTCACCACCTTTATTTCAACACCTGGTAGTATCACAGAATAAATACCTTTTAATACGTTTAAAATCAAATAGATGAATCAGTATAAGTCTACATGTATTCCTTCTCTCACTCTTTATTTTATATAATGTGAAAGTCACTTTAGTACGAGTCACATACGAGTATACCTCTATTTTGATGACACATTATTTTAATTTTTGAAATACTGGATTAAAAAAAAATCACAGGTTATCTCTTTAAATAACCTTCTAGAAACCTTTTAAAGTAGAACAAAACAATTAACTCATTTTCGGAAATTTCGTGACAAATAATACCTCTTCACCTAAATGTTTCTTACAGCTTTGAAGCTGAAAAAAATTAATTTACGAACATTTTTTTTGGTACATCATCTTACTACGAATCATCAAACTTCTTAAAGCATATGGCGACTACTTTATGAGGACTCAAATGATTATTTTTCCCAAAAAAAATTTTACTTCATTTCTTTATGTCAGACACAGCAACTCGCTTGTCTAAATTTATTACTCCCAAATATAAAAAAGTGATGTTTGTAAATCACTCACACTTTTGATAAAATTAGATCATTATTTGTATTTCCAGCTAAGTGTGCCATCTTCGGATGAACTTAAGAAATGTGACAAACTGTTAAATTTTTTATATATTTTTTTAATCCTCATACCTATGATATTAATTGTGTATTGATTTTTCCTCAGGAAATCAAACACATAAAACAATCATTTTATTTATGTTATCTTTCTCCTCATAACTTTAGATTTTATCATGTATCGCAAACACCGAATAAAACGACTATTTTGAAAATAAAATGCTCCGTAAAAGAACAAACGAAAAACATTTATGATATTTCTTACGGCGACTTTACGGTGGAGCTGCTATAAGTGTTTCGGTAACTTGTTTTATTATAAGTACCGTCGGAAAGTTTTTCTCAAATAACTAATGGGCCTCCGACGAGAAGTTCGGGTCCTGCGGGATCGCGGGAAGGTTAGGCCAAAATCAATACACGGTAACTTTCTTTCGTCAGGCAGTTTTGTTTATTTCCGAGTCAGTAATAAAATAAATAGACCTGCAAAGAAAATAAATATATAACTAGCAGTTACTGCCCAGCTTCGTTCTAGCCTGTCTACTCTTTTCTTTTATTCCTATTAAATAATTGAAAATTTTGTGATGAACGATCTGACATTTTGTCTTATGATATGACCGTTAAATGGATATTTTGAATGATCTTAATGAAAAAGAAGTGGCTTTAACCTAGAAATTACAAATAAGGAAAGTTTAATATAGATTAACAAGATAGAAAATAATATTAACCTAATGATGACAGTCTCTCAGTCTGTTTTAATGATAAAATAAACTTATATTTTCTGTTTCTTAGTAAATATTCATTGACAAGGGAATAAAATTAGCCGAGTTGGAAAGTTTTCAAATTTTTTCTTCCAAACCGATAAGATAAAAAACTAAAAAAGATATTTATACACTATCCATTGCATACTGGAACCTAATTAAACAACTTTAACAAAAGGTGTTCAATTAATTCAAGTTATTTCCAACTAAACTAAATACGTTACTATCGCATTTACATACCTTAACTACCAGCCACAATAAAAAAATAATTAAGTGCACAAGTTCTTTCAGGAATATTAATTTCCAAAAATAATATCTATACTTGAGAAATCCAAGTACCTTTATAATGACATTTACTTGCGACTCTACCCCTCATTAATGCCATTGTTTACATCATGATTGATTATTTATATATTAATATACAATGCAATGAAAAAAATGCTTCTTCCATTTAAATGGTTTTCTGGTATTATCCTTCCCGAAGGAGTTATTTCATAATTATATGAAGTATTAGGGCGATGTTATGATTTGTTTCATTTTGAAAAATGGTAAGAGAAAATGTTCAACAATTCTCTTTCTATTCAAACGTTCGATACTAGTCAGGTGCCCATACATTTAACAAAGAACTTTTTAGCTCTTGGCTCTGAAATAATTCATTTTTCCGGACTCTCGACAAAGCAAGTAATGGTAAGTCCTAGTAGAATACTGACATCACGCACCAAGAAGCGGAGGCGAATCATCATGCATATTTAAAGACCTCAACATACATTCTTTTCCAGGTGTACTGCATAACGTTAACCTTCTCCTTAATACAAGACTTTTCTTTGCTAAAAGGTCACCTTACTTAGTTCGTAATTTATTCTGTTAAGCAAATATAAGAAATCAAGGTAACGTTAACCGTTCTAAATATTTCGTTACTTTACATAAATTAAACTCTAAACATACTCGTACAACGCTGTAGAACTCACTTTAACGGTTGGATTCGATAAACATATTTTCTATGAGAGCAATCTTTTTATTTTTCTTGTATATAGCAATTTCTAGACATTTTGTTTGGAAGTTTTATTTACTATGTACTTTTTCTATTTTTGATTTATTAAATTCGCTACCGGTTTCGACACAACCGTGCCATTCACTAGCGTTCTTAAAACTAACTTAAATTAAACAAGTACAGAAACAAAATTAGTCACCATCAGGTGAGGGTAGAGGAAGTTGTGATTTGGAGGGGGGTGGACGGTGGGAGGAGTCAAAGTTAATAGGAAACATGGTTAGCAAAGGTGATTTACAGGGAGCTATTATCTTGTTTACTAAATTAATTTTAGATTCAAGTTTTTTGTTAATTTCTAAAGTTTCTAAGGAGTACAATTTAAAATATCTATCAATATTTGAATGTTTAAACTTGTGTCAAAACCGGTAGCGAATTTAATAAATTAAAAATAGCAACAGTACATGGTAAAACTTCCAAACAAAACAATCTTTTTATATCTTAGGTACTTGGAAAAATTAAAGTTTAGATTATTCTCTTAAAATCTGCGTGAAATAATCCAAATTAAAGGAAACAATAAATATTGTTGTAAATGTAAAAGAATGGCCGTGACTTTATGAGCTCTCAAAGTTTCTAAAAACGCATTTTTCTTTACGTGTTCGTCACGTCGCATCGTTCTAAAAGAGAAATACCATGAAAATTTCTTATAGAATGCTATGAGCTGAAATGGATTCATGATTTTTTCCTTACCGACCCAGTATACAAATGGGCCTGAAAATATATGGAGTATTTTTAAAGTGAGCAGGTTTCATTTTACAGATTTTTAATGGTTCTTTCGTTGTTCACTGAAGCGTTCGGATTGTTTTTTTTTTCATAATGCTTTGCATGTAATATTCGGGCTGTTGTAAGCAACATAAATAGAGATTTCACGGTGGCAATAAGCGTGCGTACATACTTATATTTCATATTATTGGATTGCTTCATTACGCAGAACCACGTTCCAACAAAATACAAAAGTGTAATTGAGAATTTTGTTTCTAAATGATCTTTTCTTTTAAAATATATGTAAAAATAGATATTTTTGATTATGATTCATAGATGAAGAATACATATACGCGATGAGTTTGCTACAAATTACCTAATCATGTAGAGTTCTAGTGCCTGGCGTATAATGTATTTATTGTACGGAAAGCAACCAGTCACGTCATATTGTTATCTACATGGGTATATTTCCGGTTAATCAATACGATTTTTTGTATCTTTAACAATCTCCAATCGTTGTATTTCATAACAATGTTCTATTTAAAAACTTGACTAAAATAAATAGATAGGTTCCTTTGTCTAATTTCAGACCTTTGACGCAATGAAAAGTCAACTCGTTGAATGAAATTCTTAAGTGATTCAATAAAGACGATTGTTATTTTTACAACTACAAATAAACGCTGAATCAGAGTGATAAGGTAAAGAATGATTCTAACGATAATGACAAGAGCTTATTCATACTTTCCTAGTGAAAACAATATTGTCTAATAAGACATACAATACATATTTTTTAAATTGCATTAAAAATGGATAACTGATAATTTGGAAGAGGATTTTTTTCGAAAATAAGTGAACCAAACACTTTAGCGGTGAATATTTTAAAGCAAATTATGAATGTGTAAGAATCAAGAATTTGTGTCAAGGCGTGGTTTGGTTGATGACACGTTCATTTTCTAACCAAAAGATTGTTGGCGGTTAGCACTAAACACACAATATTTCCCTTACCGTTGATAGAAATAATAATAAATATAACAAGGCATTTATATAGTGTAGTTTTGTGTTATTTCACTTCAAGTGCTCTTTACTATATAATAAAATATAATATTAGTATATAATATTAAAAATGATTAAATAACCCCATTCAGTGGTATCCTACAGTGCTACTTGTAGGTGTACATAGGTTGATTGTATAATTTATATTTATTTCACATTTTGATTGTTCCCAACTTGCTACGCTATCTTGGGCCGTGTTGTAGCAAGTAGTCAATTTTTATATGTAGATATAAAATATTCTATTTTGTTAACATAATAACATATGTATAGTACACTTTACATTATTTAACATAGAAAACAAAAAAAAGTTATTTAAAGATACCAGTACTAAAAAAAACGTTGATTTATATAGTAAAATTTAAAAAAACATATTAAACAACAAAGAAAAAGTTAAGCAATCTAGGAATAAATTTACGAAGAGACTAAATCAAATGATGTTATATTATACATACAGAAAAAAACCATTTAAATATTGTAATATAATTGTAGGTGGTCAAACAATATCTACATAATAAGTGTAGCCGCCCACTTATCAGAAATAAAGTAGCGTAAATGCTTAGAAACTCTAAATAAAGATCATCAAAATAAATCTTATTCTATTACTATTACACAGGCGAGATCAAAAAAGATACGGAGTAAAGCTGGGTAGAGATAATTTCGAGGGTGAAAATATTATGTTACTAAAATACTCGGAGAGTAATAAATACGCGAGAAAATAATTAAAGATTCTTCCATTTTGTTCCATTCGCAGCACACGCCTTGATTACGAAGTTGGTTTATTGTAAATGAGTCCGTGCTCTAAGCCATATCTCCTAAGAATTTACGGTGTGCTGCGTACAAAGTTACTCAGGAAAAACTCTAATAAATCACACTCCCTTTATGACACTAGGCAGAGGAGGTAGTACTCGTATTCTTTTCCTCGCGAGCCTCTTCTAAATCCTCGTTACTCTCCAGCGTTTCGCATTTTGCCTCATGCCGAACAATTCACTTTCATAATATTATTTAATTATCTTTCTTGTATCCCTCGTTCAGAATAAACGACCAAAAAGTCGGGTTTAGCATCGGTAATTCGAACCCCCGCACCATTCAGATTACATTTAATATTCCGGACGAATTAAAATTGTAGTTTATCTCAGTTCCAAGCACTTAACCCACGACTTTTCAGTTTTTTTTTCAGTTTTAGCTAATAAATTTATGCCATAGAGTTTAGACTGGATATCATAAATTCATAATTAAATTGTCGGTACTATTCAAAAACGTTAAAAGTAAATAATTTTTTTTAATTCTATATAATGTGAACATTTAACTGTGCTATGAGATACCAAAAATGCAAATTATTATTTTCTTACTGAATAGACTAGGAATTCTTCAATGATCTGACCACACCCTTGCGTGAAGGGTGTGAACGTTCATTAATCCTTTTGCGTTTGGGACTTTTAAGGCTTCGTCCATTTTGAAAGACCCCATAAACTGTAATATTCCGACAGATAAAATGAGATTATTCGCATAAGAGACGAAAATTTATGTTATTAATAAAATTTAATTTATTTGGACTTTGAGAATATTCTTGATACATATTCAATGATTTATTAGTACTCGTTTCGATAGTGAAAGATCGTTATAGGTCTAATTAATGTAACTATCACCATCATAAAATCATATCTTTCGCCTTAAAGTCACATAAGTTTACAACTATTTAAACTGTGAATTTGCATTTTTAAATAATAAAAAAAATACGTTATGATATTAATATGCCCCACGGGTGGCGGTATTTTTTTTATTATTTTTTTATTTCATTATAATTTATGAATCAAACAGTTGATTGATTTTACATTTTTAATGAATATAAGATAAACCATTGCTTTTAGTATACTGTATACCCTGATGAGGAAAGCTTTGCATGTTGATATTAAAAAGTATAAATAAAGTAATTCTTATTAATTTATAAGATAAATAAATTAAGTTCCATTAAGTGAGCAGTTATACGCAATTATACACACTACATTATAAACAAAAACAAAAGGAATAAAAACAGATATTATAAAAACACTTAAAACGTTTAAATATAATTTTCGAATCATACGATGAATTCAGTTGTCATAGTGCAATTGAAAATATCTACATCTCGTAATGTATTGAATATTTTGCAAATACCCCCCATTCATAAATTTTGTTCATACTTACGGCGTTCTTCCCAAATTTTCGAATGATCAATATATGTTACCGATCAGCCAAGTGTTTTATTGACCATCGCTCTGTTTGCCTGTTTCCAAGCAATTTTTATCGTTGAAAGTCCTGAATAATCTAGAAAGGTGCCCGCCTACTTTCATGGACAGTAAAATAGTGCCCGTCCACTTTTATAGACAATAAAATGACATCAAATGCCTCGAAAGTACATTATTAGTTTGGTATATTTGACGTTTGACGTTTCTCCTCCGCGAAAAATAAGACAAAACGTAGCTTATAATAAGTAAAATTAGTTTATTTTTAACATACAAAAACATGTTTTTCACTTTCGAAAACGGAAATAAATCTTTATCATTTAATATTTGCATCGCGTACAACAGATTGCGATCCAATAGTGGGATTTGACATTTCGGTGACATTTTTCCACCTGTTGACACTTTTTATAACAATCAATATAGGTGTGATATACTAAATACGGATATTCCATCTACCCAAGTATCCAGAAGAACGCCGCAATCATTAAATGGAAGAAAGTATCCTTATTTCAAGAGTCTTCATTAAAACATAAGAATTTCGTGATTGATCTAAAAGCTTTAACTACTCGTATACCTTAAACTTTCAGAATGTGGAAAAACCCGCCTGCAAAATAAACTGGTAAGTAATTTGTACTACTTCATTATTTAAATAAAGTAGTCAAAATGGTTCACGTAATAAATTAACAAAGGCATGAGAGAATATTCTAGTTAAGCCGTTAATAGAAACGAAACCGTTAGAATCTATTTTAGTAAACCTTTTTCTGTGCGTTCAACATGCCATTACTACCTTTTTAACTATTAAAATTTGATGCATTCAACTATCAATAGTTTTCTTATATTTTTATTTTTATGTGACACCTTACAAGAGTACCCCCGTATGTACGGAGTAGGTTAACTATGTCGCTATCCGGTTGGGTAGCGTCGTAAGGCTGATTAAGGAGGGGGATGCAGGAAGGGATTTGTTAATGTGGGCCTTGTAGGAAGAAAGACAGATGCCTGTAGTTAGTTCCACATACGAGCCGAATTATACAAAAACGAGTTCGCGAAACGACCTGTTCTCATGAAGCCAACATCAACAGTGAACGAATGTTCCTCTCGGATGCATCGAGCTTCACACACGTGCACTGGTGCAGAGGGGATCAACGCTGCTAACTCCTTTTAAATATCGTCAATAATAAAAAAAATTTCAAGCGTAAATGAACAAAATTAGAAAGCGATGGGACTCACTCCTGATATAGATGCTATATGTTCCATAGATTTAGTTTTAATTGTGCCAGTCTGAAGATGCCCGTGATATAGTGAAATCAGTCCGGTAGAAAATAAACAAGTGGATGAGTGTTACAAAGATTTTTCAATCAAAAAAATCCACATAAAATGGAATTTCACCATAAATTGTTAGTTTCAAAATCAGAAATATTGTTTTCAATAGTTTGCCAAAATGTCGTTAAGTACCTTAAAAATAATAATAATAATATTTGGATCACTTTTATAGCGCCGTATCTGAGAAAAATTATCTTAAGGCTGCTGTACAATCTGTACCTATAATCAATCCAGGGTATCGATTTCCAAGAGGACTCAAAAGATGCGGATTTGGTCGTTAATCAACCGACAAACATTTGAAACAAATCATACATTGGATCTACAGTTCGCGCATAGGGTATATAAGTTTGAAAAAAATTACGAAAAATATATCATTTTAACATTTCGCTCAAAATATACAGGTGACGATTTCGGTTTCAAATAACATCTTAATACTTCATATTTAAAGTGTGATAGTGGAATTTTTTTTTAATCACACTCTTCAGTTCAAGTTCGTGCATTGCGGCTAAAGCTTTCGAACTTTCTTAAAAAATCGACGGTTTTCTAACTAACCAACAAGCCGTTTCCACGCAGAGGTAGGCAGGACGAACCGCCAAACAACTCGGTCTTGGCACACACTCCTTGTTTCATTTACATTCATGCTTCGTCTCATACATACTATCTCGTTATTCTGACTCTTGACAAGGCCGGACTCAAGTATATGGTTCACTTGATCGTGCCTTATCTTCCGAAGGTGTCCCCGGCTTCTTCTTCCATTCACATTCTCGTCAAATCTTCTCTTTACACTCCTCTCTTCGTTCGTTCGCTCTACACGCCCAAACCATCTAAGTATGTTTACGAGAGATGGAAAGATTGGGGAAACTCCATTAACGGAGGACTGAACGCAGATGGCACAAACAAAAAGTTGTCCAAAGAAGCGAAACTAGCAGTCCACAATGGACCGCTGATACCAACCCTGATTTATGGCAGTAAGGCATGGATCTGGTACATCTGGTAGAGGAAGAATTAAAGTAAACTGAATGTTGAAGAAATGAGATCTCTGAGACGAATGTGTGGTAAAACCACGAATGATCGTGTGAAAAATGTTGAGATTCGTAAAGAATGCATGGTTGATGTATGCGTAATGAGCAATGTTAAGAAAGGGACGCTTAGATGGTTCGGGCAAGTAGAGCGAATGAACGAAGAAAGGAGTGTAAGGAGAATATATGACGCGAATGTGAATGGAAGAAGAATCCGGGGACGTCCGAGAAAGACATTGTACGATCAAGTTAATCAAATACTTGAGTTGGGCCATGTCAGGAGTCGGAATAACAGAAGAGAATGTATGAGACGAAGTATGAATGTGAATGAAGCAAGAAATTTATAATAAGATCGAATTGTTTGGCTGTCCGCCCTTTCTGCCTACCCCTGCGGAGAAATGGCGAAATGGTTAGTTAGTTAGATTTATTTATTTATTTAAGGAGAAAAACTTGATGTAAAGCATTCGTATGCACTAAAGCGAACTTGCGGTCCAAAACTTAAACTTTTAAACTCCACTAACCGAATGTAATATTAGTAATTTTATTACACCCTTGATAGTACAGTTCATAAACCGTTGAAATTCAATTCATTGTAGTTTATATTTCAACCAACTCATTTACTCCACGAAAACATTACACATAATTAAAAAAGCTGTTCCATTTCCAACAATAAAAAAAAAATATTTCCTGTTAAAGCTTGTTATTTCAATGAGCGTTATTACTCCCATTTAAATATTTAAAATCATAGTACACGCTATGATATCATGATCTTTGTATCAACATGCGCTATAATCGTTTCAGATAATACTCAAAATGTACGTACTTACTTTAATTTTATCAGGTGTTTCTTATTGTTGTTTATTTTAACCTTTTATAAGTTTTAAAATGAACTTGAGTAGAAATAATTTTTTTAGATTCTAGAGCATTCTAGGGTATACTTGATTTTAGGGATATTTTTGGGTCAATACGGTATTATGCCCCAAAAATCAATCACGATGATATTTTATTCCAATTTGCTCAAAACTTATAATTTAATATACCCATTTAAAAAAAAATGTAGTCGGTAAAAATTCACGTGAATTGTAAAAATTCATTTTTATAATAGACTTAAATATGTAATAATAATAATAATAATAGTTGGATGATTTGTATAGCGCCGTTTTTGTGAAAAATCACCTGTACAATTAAGTAAATAAAAGAACGCTTGAGATGGCTCCCCCCCCCCCCACTAGGCTTTAAAGATGTGATGGCCCGTCCTTCCTTCGTTTATGATTTAATTTAGCAATAGACTTTCGTTCGCGCCACCGATTTAAGATGACTCCTCTACTGCTGCCTTAAATTTTCCTAACTAATGTGATTGGAAAACTCTTTGTAGTTTTCCTTTCAATTTGAGGTTTTTCTCCTCCTTGGCCAGCGTGTAACGTCTAGCCCTATGCTAACATTCGAGTGTTTCCGATTTTCATGATTTTCACGGAAATTTTGCACTCCAATGTGGTCAATTTCCCAAGCTTTTCCGGAGTCTACGTTGTGTTGTTTTTTGTTTCAGACTATTGGAAAAACAAGGCCTTATTTGTGGTAACCCCTATTCTTTGTAGCGTAGGCAGACTCTCGCATACCATTGACAGAATTCATATTCCTAACATTACTCCTATCTTAGACTTTAATGTTCTGAACTCTCTATTATTATCCTACTATGCAATCTACGTTAATTTCCTATAGGAAGACTAGCATTTTCCTAACTTTACCCCTAAATTTTCTATTTTTCTTCTATCGTGAGTTTTAATGGGAAAACTTAGCTTCTGGGCTATACTAATTGCACTATTCCTGATCTATATAATACGACGTAGTTTCAATTTCAAATTTGGTATACATAAATGTAATGATCACAGTATTATCGCCTTTCCTCATCGTACTAAGTGTTATTCTACATGGGTTAGTTTCAATGAATTTCATGGTTAAAAGGTACAGTTTTACTTGTTTTGGCGCCATCTCCATCCTCTCCTAAATTTGGGAAAATTACATGATTAGGTTTTAGTTTTCACAGCTTTTGTTATGACGAGAGATCGAATACGGTTTGTTTTGCTGCAATTCGGCTCCAGACCTACCCCTAAAGTACTCAGATGACCACGTTTCCGGTCAGTAACTCTCTCTTCACAGACATACAGCCTGACCAAACGGTATACGTAACCTCTTCAATTTTCAGTTCGTGCGCTATTGGTCATCCCCTGTACCGCGACGGAAAGAGCACCTTCCTTATCCATGGGTCCGAGACCCTCCGAATTCCCGTCCTCCAGACAGTTACATTTAAAGGAGATCAAACCGGTTCCGTCCCCTCGTCAAACAACATTATATACTTGCGAATTTTTGCAAAGTCCGGGTTGAAAGGCCGTCCCTCGCATCAAAAGTTCAGAGATAACCACGCTTAAATCAGCAATTATTTCTGCCCAATCGATAGGTACAAATTATAAATATATGTAAACAATACGAGTTTTTATAATCCACAATACTCCAGTTTTCCCAGAAAATTGTGGATCTGACATCTCCAACACAGGTCGTGAATCTGTGCCAGATATTCAGACATATTACATAAGAATATACGTAAAAGTGATAATACAATATACATGATATATTACTTTTTGGTTTGGTTGACAGGTTGGTTTAATGAGACCCTGCTATCTCATGTAGTTTGAATTTAACTGTAGATTGATTTTTGTTTGGAGAAAAGGTAGGACTCCAAAAGCCCAAAATTTGCAAGGCCTGAACCTTGAAAACCTAAGTCGAAGATAAAATTAATTTTATAATATAACTTGGGAACGTATTGTCGACGAATGATTATGCTTATTTTGATATTTCCAGTAATGTGGGTTTTTGTTTGTTCTGTTGAATTCATCAATATGTTCGAACGGGTGTGGAGCGCCTTTGAATTGAATCTTTCTATGAAAATGGCGCTATAAAAATATTTATGTACGCAAACTACAAATACGTGATTTCTAAAAGATGATAGTCCATCGCAAAAGATGATAGTTATTTTTCAATTAAATGTCGACGTTTGTTAAAGTACTTATTCTTCGTAAGATGTACTGAAATTCGAATATATATATACATACTTATACGTATCTACATACTTCGATAAAAGAAGGTGTGGTTTGGAATGTTGACCTAGTTTTAATAACAGTCGAGGAAGTGTGTCATTGAGATATGCGACAGTTATTAAGTGTCAGAGACCCCCGTCAGGAAGCATAACAATTAGGATTCATTGGTTTGTTTTAGAATGATAACGATCTTTGAATTAATAAAAATCGTTTGGGTTGTTGGTAATTTTAGTAACGTTAGTTTTGAATTTATATGTTAGGAAAATGTATATATTAATAAAATAAATTGTTTTTATAGGAGATATACATAAATATAATAATTGGTTTTATATATATATACATATTAAACATTGTATATAAATAAACATAAAATAAATAACGGCCATATAGATTTGATAGATACATTATACACTTTCTTTATATATATACCTATACACACATACATTCTCTTAGTAAAGGCCAAGTCTTTAGCCGAAGTTATTTCACTACACAGTGAAATACCTATAAAAGATGTTCTGAAGTTGTTGACTATGAATTAACTCGATAAAGACAATTATACAGGTAGGTATCTACCGGAAATTTTTATAAATACTTAAATGTATTTATGGAAAAAAAATAGGTATTTTTGAATATTTAAAAGTCAAGTGCTGGTAATGAGTGAGACAATTGAATTATCTATAGTACTAGTTTAATTATAATTCAATGCGAAAGGAAAGATTTATCGTAAAATATCTCATAAAGGAAGATGTACCCGCTGGGTATCATAAAATGTATTTGAACTCAAATATTTGATTAGAACGGCTTTGATCACGTATACAAAACATTCACTCATGATAGATAACGGTCGTATAGTATTGACCTATATATTAAACATTAAATATAAATATATATATATACATATTTACATATACACACATACAATACATGTACTTATAAGTCATTAGAAATATAATTCATATCTCCATCCTCGCCTTCCCCGGGATCCTGAAAACTTGTATATTAATTTGACTCACCTGAATTCCGACAAATTCATAATTTTTCCAGACGGGTTATACACGCCAATAGAAGATTCAGAAAATATTGAACTTCCCTGCCTGGAATGTTTAATCTAAGTTAGAAATATTTACTTAATACAATCTAGTGTTTCCTAATTTCAATTCGTGATCTACCGATTTGTACTATTTCTTCAAATTTAATGATCTCTCAATCCGGATATTATTAAACAATATTTAAATTTTTGTTGTTTTATTTTCCTATTTTATTCTTTGTACTCACGTAATTCTCTTTACTAACTATTAATTAAATCCGTAAACCGAACGCTTGGTAATATTTTAGAGCTTTATTATTTTTCTTTGACGAAATTAATCCCACGCTAGGTATTAAAAATGAATTATATGAAACTAAGACTCAGCTGTTTTTAAACTTTCACTAAATTATTTTAAACGCAATTATATTTAATTTTTCTTAAACTCGTAATGAATTTAGTTCAACACAAAATATGAATTAAATCACATTTCATTTAAACAATTTTAATTAATTCACAGAAGCTAATTTTAAAATCTTTAAACAAATAACTTTATTAATTTTTAGAAATTTTCAATATTTATTAAATTATTATTATTATCACATTGCTCTAACAGTTTTGAGAAAATTAATTTAATTACAACTTTTAGAATCTTTAACGTAATTTAAGTATTATTAATTTTTAGGAAATTTCACTATTTATGAAACTATTATTGTATTAGATCAACAAGAGAATTTATTTTAATACAATATTAATTCGAACACAAAACACTTTATTTACTGGGTCACTTTTTTTATATCACTTCACTTAAATATAATGAATTTTAGAAGACTTCGATTCAAACACTTTATTTATAAACACTTTCGATTATTATAATTTCACTTAAAACCACCAATTTTAATTAATTCACAGAAGTAATTTTTAGTATCAACTTAATTATAATGAATTTTAGAAACTTCAATATTTATCAAACTATTATTGAATTTAATCAAACTATTGTTGAATCAATTCAACAACTATTCAAAAGAATTTATTTAAAACTTTATTTAATTGTAAGAAACAAATCAAAATGAAACTTCCTAAGTCCAAAAACAAAACAATTACTTAAAATCGGCCAGCACGTAATTTAATTTTTTCTCGCCCGACGTATTCCGCGACTAATCCCATATTCCCTCATTACATTGCCTTATATACCTAGCTTAGAATCAAAAGGATTTAACTCCATTCCATACCTACATTAAATTATGTTCTCTATTAACTCGGAAACCTATATGTAAGTAATACTAATTTCGACTGTAATTCTTCAATGTAAATATTTAGATAAAATCTGGCCCGCCTCTGAATCCATCACTTTTCCTCACTCCGGCCAGGATCGAATTTAGTTCATTCCTCTAGATCGCCCTGCTGTTCCTTATTATAGAATTGGAAATTTCGATTCATGTTTTTTTTCTGAAAATATTATCTATCGCTTATTCTTTGGTCGCCTATGAACTCGGGTATCTCGTAATCATAGCCACCATGTCATTATTGAATTTTATTTAAAGAAGCGCCTTCTTCACATCGTTCAATTTTAGAAATTCCCTTAGTCCCTGGTTATCTTGATATGCGATATCTTTTTATTTATGAATTTTCCGATGGTAACATGGTTTTTCTCTGATCTAACATGTGAATATTCGATTAACGCATATTTTCGTGCAATTCTCAATTGATCATAATATTGGTGTAAACACTTTATAATTTCTTCCCCACCTCACCTGCCTGAGTTAATAAATATACCTTTCCAGAATGATTTTTCAATGTGTTGCACTGCTTCTTCCTGGTCTAGCTGTATTACACCTTTGCATGTACCTATCGTCTGCTTATACTTTCATCCGGGTCGATTGATATCATCCTTAATTGATTTTTCACCACCTTTAATAATTTTATGTATTAATTTATTGGCGTTTTTACCTGCGATTTACCTACCCCAAACCTGGTAGATATGAGTTCGTTCACTTCTTTCCTGGCCACTCCCCTTTCTCCATTCCACTCTAACTCAATATCACATTAGATTATTGTTTACTATGGGTAATAATCATTACTTTTGTAAAAAACCGATATAAATCAGAGTTAATCGAAAACCCATTATTTTTTATTACTTTTCCTTAAATAAATATTCCTATCTTCCCTGTATATTTTTAATTGTTCGTTTATCTCTTTATTGCCCGAGTTTCATGTTCATCTGATCGCTTGGATAAACAATTCTTGTCGCCTTGTTTACATTAGTCATTGACAACCTCA
Organism: Halesus radiatus; assembly: GCA_022606495.2. Classification (NCBI taxonomy): domain Eukaryota; kingdom Metazoa; phylum Arthropoda; class Insecta; order Trichoptera; family Limnephilidae; genus Halesus; species Halesus radiatus. The sequence continues at coordinate 7,029 of JAHDVE020004730.1, read as the reverse complement.
AAATTTTACCTAAATGTATCGAACTATATTCAAAGTAGTAGTCCATATATCTCAATATTTCTATTGAATTCCTTCAGTTTAAATTTTATAATTGATTGATACATTTCTCATCTACATTTTCATAATATCTGATGTCCCGAATCTACTCAATTAATACCTTTTATCACCTAAAATCAGCCTAGTTTCACTCCCTTGTAATTATCTACGTTCCTGAAATTAGAAAATTGTACTTCTATTTCACATTAGTCTCGCCTAAATCGCCTCTTAAGTTTGCCGAAGTTTCCATACTGTATAATTCTTGTTTCTTCCCTTTTTCATCTGCTGAAGCTATTGTTCTCTGAATTATTTTCTCTAATTCGTTGTTTTTCCGCTTAGCCTTACATGACACGTCTTTCTGTCTAAATTCTAATGCAAACACGCCTTTCCCCGTGCAAGATAAATCATTTCTTTGTAGTTTTTTTATTTGTAATTAACATTTTGCATATTATTTTTACTTTCTACTTCCATTTTCAATGGTTATTCATCTCTGCATTTCCCATTGTTTCCTTTAAAGTTCACGACCTCTTCTCGTCCTGTTCGACCGCTAGTGAAATGTTTATATTATAGGCCGTTGATCTGAACCCTTTCGATTCACATAAATAATTAATATTTCCTTTGTCCTGTCACCACTAATTGTTGTTTATGTAGAACGCTCGTTTGATTGGTAACTTTTCGTTGATTTCACCCAATCCTGTGATGTTTATTTATAAGAGGGAACACCTTCTTCTCACTGCCATCTCGTGGTTTTATGTTGCAACGAGTTTTATGAATCAAAATTATTGGATTATAATTCACTGTAATCAAACTCTCCACAAGTCGATAGATGTCGCTCCCTTAAGCTTTTCTAGCATGAAAGTTATGCATATAAGAAAAAAATATTTTCCAGGGTTCTATTAAAAGAAAATGATGATGGTTAGACCATTACAGCCCCCCTCTTGTTGCGGTTATAGTGGATAACCTATTCCTAAGGTTAGCAACTAAAATTGGAACAACCTCTAGGGAAAATTCCTCCCCCTCCTTTTATAATCCGTTTTCATCTCCCAACCTCCGTAGCAAATAAATATGACTAAACTATCCTTAATTGATAAGCTACTGTAAGTCAGTACAGTTTCATATTCCACAGAATATCTCCCCCCTCAGAGCATAGTTACATAACGTCTGCAAAGATTTTCCGCTATTCATGTCTGTCCATCGTAAGAAAATTGATCGAAACGCTCCCTAACACTGTTTCAGCATTTTATTTATTTGTGAAAATAAATAAATTCCCAGTCATTCTTTTCCTGTCTTTCATTATTAACTGCGTCAGCACAACCTTTAAAATAAGTTTATTTCCATTTTTTTTTCAATTTTCTTTTCCGCGTGATTCTTAAAGCCCACACCCATTATCGGTATGTAAGATGGAAAGTCCTTTCTCTGAAGCTTTATCAAAACTAATTTTTTTTTTGAAAAAATGATCACGCCCCAAGCACGCGTGATAAGATGACCCCCTTCCAATGTGACGTAGGTCCCTCATTTTATGGTTTATTAAAAGGATTGTGTTGATTCCGCGGGTTTTTTTTTTTTTTTTTTTTTTTTTTTTTTTTTTTTTTTTTTTTTTTTTTTTTTTTTTCACACACACATCTGCCTTAACAAGTAATACAATAGTTTTCAAATAATCCTTAATTAATTAAACTATAAGTTCATATCTTGTCACGCAATCACAATCCTTAATATACCCATTTCTTCCTCGTACCTTCGCTTCAAACAAATCTTTCCTTCATCTCGCTTTCTTTAAGTAACTATGCTATTATACTATGTTAAGTCTATCTCTTATTCATTATTACAAAACATCCTATAACCTAAAATATGAAGTGAACATGATTTCTCCCCTAAACAATTATCAACACAAGATTTTGATCCCTAATCATAATTCCTTTCCTCAACGTTGAATTATTACGAACACAATATAATTTTAAAATCCCTAGCGAATTGGTGCAATGAATACCCCTAAAACTTTAATCTCAACCAGACAATTTATCAAGATAATATAACATAACAAAACTTTTCTTACCTAAACAAAGAATTTTTTTTTTTTTTTGAAAAAATGTTCCTATTGATACCTGAAATTATAAATTACAATCTATTAACTTTTTAAATTATTTATTTATTTTATTTAAATTTTTAAGTTTTATAAGTTTTTCAAGTTTTTATTTTATTTTTATATTTTTTATTTTTATTTAATTATTTATATTTTTATTTATTTATTTTATTTATTTTCAAAGCAATCAGACGGTTTTATTATTATCAATCACTTTTGCACTTATCACTTGCACTATCACATATTTTTATTTATTTATTTTATTTTTTGCACTGCTATTAATTCGCAAAATATTTTTAATTCGTCAGTGTAATTTTATGTTCGCATCGTTTCCTATTCTCCAAAACCAGCTTCGTCAAATTACCACCCGTATTTGTTTACGTAACACAGTGACCTATATTCGTCTTCATTCAATGTAATAAAAATTATGAATGATGGGCCTACCTGACCTAGTTTTTATGAGAGTTGCATTCCATAAGGTTCAACGTATCGACTGTTTATATAAACGAGATTCCTGACCTATATTTTCGTTCATTCATTTTAATAAAAATGTGATTGATGGCCTACTTTTTATGAGACTTGCATTCTTCTAAGGGTTCAATGCCACGGTTGTTTATTTAAACGAGATTCCTGACATATTTTCGTCTCTCAAGTACCATAAATCAATCACGCTCGCCTATCAGTAAATTCCTTAATTCGATAAACAATAATAATGGCTTCAGCCCGTTCGTTGGTTTTTTCAAATATGAACATTTCATATAATATGTAAATATCACGGCATGAAATGTTCATATAATTTAATTATACATTTCAAGTGTGATATAACGAAGGAAGCCTGTATAATTTCGAGTATCTTTTGTTTGTTTATCGCTTTACCTCGCTTTCTGGTGAAGTGTTTGTTTGTTAAATTATCAATATAATGGATTTTTTCTGTACGATAATCTTATTCTGTCTCTGGGGATTTGTCTATTTTCTGTGAATAGAACACTTAAACGATTTTCTGTTAAATGTGACTTTCTTCGCTGCGTCTGTCTACTTTAAATGGTACAATAACGTTCGTGGATTGAATATATCTCTCCGGTTCTTTGTATTGTGAATCATTTCAATTTTAATTCCTAAATCTCTGTGTCTAAACATTTCTAGTTCTTATAGAAGGTTGACTAACATCAAATTTTAGTAAATTTTATTAGTTTTCTAATTCTTTTGTATTGTTAACTGCTTCGCTAGTAATTCGTAACTACTTTTGTCTGAACGTTTCTAGTTTTTTTTTATTTGTATTTTTAATTGAGGGTTGGCTAACATCAAATTTAGTTAGGTATTTCTAATTCTAATTATTTTGAATACGTTATCTGTCAACAGTTACGAAAATATACCTATCTTGTATTACTACAAACTCCTGGTCACACGGCGCCAGCTGAGATGGCCCCCCCCCCCCACTAGGCTTTAAAGATGTGATGGCCCGTCCTTCCTTCGTTTATGATTTAATTTAGCAATAGACTTCCGTTCGCGCCACCGATTTAAGATGACTCCTCTACTGCTGCCTTAAATTTTCCTAACTAATGTGATTGGAAAACTCTTTGTAGTTTTCCTTTCAATTTGAGGTTTTTCTCCTCCTTGGCCAGCGTGTAACGTCTAGCCCTATGCTAACATTCGAGTGTTTCCGATTTTCATGATTTTCACGGAAATTTTGCACTCCAATGTGGTCAATTTCCCAAGCTTTTCCGGAGTCTACGTTGTGTTGTTTTTTGTTTCAGACTATTGGAAAAACAAGGCCTTATTTGTGGTAACCCCTATTCTTTGTAGCGTAGGCAGACTCTCGCATACCATTGACAGAATTCGTATTCCTAACATTCCTATCTTAGACTTTAATGTTCTGAACTCTCTATTATTATCCTACTATGCAATCTACGTTAATTTCCTATAGGAAGACTAGCATTTTCCTAACTTTACCCCTAAATTTTCTATTTTTCTTCTATCGTGAGTTTTAATGGGAAAACTTAGCTTCTGGGCTATACTAATTGCACTATTCCTGATCTATATAATACGACGTAGTTTCAATTTTAAATTTGGTATACATAAATGTAATGATCACAGTATTATCGCCTTTCCTCATCGTACTAAGTGTTATTCTACATGGGTTAGTTTCAATGAATTTCATGGTTAAAAGGTACAGTTTTACTTGTTTTGGCGCCATCTCCATCTCTCCTAAATTTGGGAAAATTACATGATTAGGTTTTAGTTTTCACAGCTTTTGTTATGACGAGAGATCGAATACGGTTTGTTTTGCTGCAATTCGGCTCCAGACCAACCCCTAAAGTACTCAGATGACCACGTTTCCGGTCAGTAACTCTCTCTTCACAGACATACAGCCTGACCAAACGGTATACGTAACCTCTTCAATTTTCAGTTCGTGCGCTATTGGTCATCCCCTGTACCGCGACGGAAAGAGCACCTTCCTTATCCATGGGTCCGAGACCCTCCGAATTCCCGTCCTCCAGACAGTTACATTTAAAGGAGATCAAACCGGTTCCGTCCCCTCGTCAAACAACATTATATACTTGCGAATTTTTGCAAAGTCCGGGTTGAAAGGCCGTCCCCCGCATCAAGAGTTCAGAGATAACCACGCTTAAATCAGCAATTATTTCTGCCCAATCGATAGGTACAAATTATAAATATATGTAAACAATACGAGTTTTTATAATCCACAATACTCCAGTTTTCCCAGAAAATTGTGGATCTGACATCTCCAACACAGGTCGTGAATCTGTGCCAGATATTCAGACATATTACATAAGAATATACGTAAAAGTGATAATACAATATACATGATATATTACTTTTTGGTTTGGTTGACAGGTTGGTTTAATGAGACCCTGCTATCTCATGTAGTTTGAATTTAACTGTAGATTGATTTTTGTTTGGAGAAAAGGTAGGACTCCAAAAAGCCCAAAATTTGCAAGGCCTGAACCTTGAAAACCTAAGTCGAAGATAAAATTAATTTTATAATATAACTTGGGAACGTATTGTCGACGAATGATTATGCTTATTTTGATATTTCCAGTAATGTGGGTTTTTGTTTGTTCTGTTGAATTCATCAATATGTTCGAACGGGTGTGGAGCGCCTTTGAATTGAATCTTTCTATGAAAATGGCGCTATAAAATATTTATGTACGCAAACTACAAATACGTGATTTCTAAAAGATGATAGTCCATCGCAAAAGATGATAGTTATTTTTCAATTAAATGTCGACGTTTGTTAAAGTACTTATTCTTCGTAAGATGTACTGAAATTCGAATATATATATACATACTTATACGTATCTACATACTTCGATAAAAGAAGGTGTGGTTTGGAATGTTGACCTAGTTTAATAACAGTCGAGGAAGTGTGTCATTGAGATATGCGACAGTTATTAAGTGTCAGAGACCCCCGTCAGGAAGCATAACAATTAGGATTCATTGGTTTGTTTTAGAATGATAACGATCTTTGAATTAATAAAATCGTTTGGGTTGTTGGTAATTTTAGTAACGTTAGTTTTGAATTTATATGTTAGGAAAATGTATATATTAATAAAATAAATTGTTTTTATAGGAGATATACATAAATATAATAATTGGTTTTATATATATATACATATTAAACATTGTATATAAATAAACATAAAATAAATAACGGCCATATAGATTTGATAGATACATTATACACTTTCTTTATATATATACCTATACACACATACATTCTCTTAGTAAAGGCCAAGTCTTTAGCCGAAGTTATTTCACTACACAGTGAAATACCTATAAAAGATGTTCTGAAGTTGTTGACTATGAATTTACTCGATAAAGACAATTATACAGGTAGGTATCTACCGGAAATTTTTATAAATACTTAAATGTATTTATGGAAAAAATAGGTATTTTTGAATATTTAAAAGTCAAGTGCTGGTAATGAGTGAGACAATTGAATTATCTATAGTACTAGTTTAATTATAATTCAATGCGAAAGGAAAGATTTATCGTAAAATATCTCATAAAGGAAGATGTACCCGCTGGGTATCATAAAATGTATTTGAACTCAAATATTTGATTAGAACGGCTTTGATCACGTATACAAAACATTCACTCATGATAGATAACGGTCGTATAGTATTGACCTATATATTAAACATTAAATATAAATATATATATATATACATATTTACATATACACACATACAATACATGTACTTATAAGTCATTAGAAATATAATTCATATCTCCATCCTCGCCTTCCCCGGGATCCTGAAAACTTGTATATTAATTTGACTCACCTGAATTCCGACAAATTCATAATTTTTCCAGACGGGTTATACACGCCAATATGAAGATTCAGAAAATATTGAACTTCCCTGCCTGGAATGTTTAATCTAATTTAGAAATATTTACTTAATACAATCTAGTGTTTCCTAATTTCAATTCGTGATCTACCGATTTGTACTATTTCTTCAAATTTAATGATCTCTCAATCCGGATATTATTAAACAATATTTAAATTTTTGTTGTTTTATTTTCCTATTTTATTCTTTGTACTCACGTAATTCTCTTTACTAACCATTAATTAAATCCGTAAACCGAACGCTTGGTAATATTTTAGAGCTTTATTTTTCTTTGACGAAATTAATCCCACGCTAGGTATTAAAAATGAATTATATGAAACTAAGACTCAGCTGTTTTCAAACTTTCACTAAATTATTTTAAACGCAATTATATTTAATTTTTCTTAAACTCGTAATGAATTTAGTTCAACACAAAATATGAATTAAATCACATTTCATTTAAACAATTTTAATTAATTCACAGAAGCTAATTTTAAAAATCTTTAAACAAATAACTTTATTAATTTTTAGAAATTTTCAATATTTATTATATTATTATTA
>JAHDVE020004729.1:0-15047 GCA_022606495.2 Halesus radiatus | reverse complement strand
GATGCTTTAATCGAACCAAGCGTGTACTTTGCCTGAATTGTTAAATGTTTCAAAAAAGCTTCACCGACACCATGGCTGTAATGTTTTAGATTACACTCAAGCATATACATCCCCAAGCGTTTTATTGTCAGTGTATATTGCTTACGTGCTCTTTTACCATAGTCCATATCAAGTAAATATTGATCGAACTCTTTCATTTCTTTTTTTAGTTTATTGCTTTTACCAGTTTCTTTTGTCATATCATTATTCCTCCAAAAAATATTTTGCCTTTCAGCATATTGATTATATCTCTTGGAAGCGTTATAATATAGTTATCTGAGTAATTTATTTTGTAAAGGTTGACATCACTGGTTTTATTAGCAACTTGCTCGGATAATGTTTTTATTCGGATAACCACTGAAGAAATCTAGTGTAATATCATCATTTTTTACATTTGCTATTTTTAATATTCTATTAATTAATTTTGTAGGCTTAGGATTATCAAACACAAAGTGTCCAAAAATATTAGTTAATTCCGCCCTTGAAACTTGATTATGCCCAACTTCATCATATTTCCAAATACTTTTTGGAACTAAACCTTGTTTAACTTCTGTAAGAAATTGTTTAATTTGAGGTTTAGAAGTATTTTCTTTACCAAAATATATTCTATTATCTTCAATCATCTCTTGTAATTTATCTTTGCTAACTTGCCAACAACTCCCTGTTGGTGGTAATACAGTATTTCCTGCTGGAGTGATAACTGGATAATCGTATTTTGCACTATAAGTTTTCGCCGATAATCCGCCAGATTTCCATACCCCTCTTGGATCATTATCAGGATTTGTGTACCTTTCATTCATTTCTTTGGTTCTTTCCAATAATCCCATTTCCCAACTATCTAGATTTTTAGCATATACCAAAATATGGTCGTGATTATCACTAATAACCTTAGAGTCATTAGAAGGAGAGTATTTTTTCTCCCAAATTACGTTTCTTATGAAGTTTTCTTCGCCAAAAGTTTCGTCACAAAGCTTACGTAAATTATGAACTTCATTATCATCAATGCTAATAAATATAACGCCATCTTCAGTCATAAGGTTAGCGGCAAGTCTTAATCTTGGGTACATCATGTTCAACCATGACGAATGAAATCGACCCATGTTTTCGGGATTAGATTTCGTTGCTTGGCTCGTAACTTCTTTATAATTTGCGATACTATCTGTGTAATTATCCTTGTAGATAAAGTCTTTTCCAGTATTATATGGTACGTCAATATACGTACACTTTACCTTGCCGTAGTAACTTGTTTGCAACAATTTTAGAACTTCTAAATTATCTCCTTCAATATATAAATTTTGTGTCGTATCAAAGTTTACACTTTCTTCTACACATGGTCGTAATGCCCCAATTGACCGCTGTTGTGCCACTTGCAAGCACTCACTTTTGCCTGCCCATGTAAATTCGTATTTTTCATAATCGTTCGTCATATATTCGCCACACATATTCAATAATTTATCAATATCAAGCTTATTTTCATTAAAACATTGCGGAAATATTTTACGCAGTTTTTCCCTTTCGTTCAGCTCAATATCCATGCTTAACCCGTCTAATATGTCGTTATCCATTTTTTTCGTCCTCCAATAAGTTGCGTTCTAATAACTCTCGTTCTCTTTGAATTTCAACTTTTAATTCTTCTTCAGTAGGAATGTACAACATATATTTTGATGCGAATAATTGCTTATTATCTTCTAAAACAGAGTATTTGACCATAGTTTCATTTTTATCAGAACATAAAACAATACCGATTGTCGGATTATCTGTTTCTGTCTTAATTTCTTTTTCAAAATATCTAACGTAAAAATCAATTTGTCCAATATCTTGATGCGTAAGTTTTCCAGTTTTTAAGTCAATAATCACAAAACATTTTAAAATATAATTATAAAAAACCAAATCAATATAAAAATGGTCGCCATCAATTGTTAATCTTTTTTGCCTTGCGACAAATGAAAACCCCTTACCAAGTTCCAACAAAAACTCTTGTAAATTATCAATTAACCCTTGTTCTATGTCTTTTTCATGGTATGCTTTATTTTCCTTTAAATCTAAAAACTCTAAAATATAAGGGTCTTTTAAAATATAATCTGCATCAATTTTAGGTTCAGTATTTTGTATTTCATTCCTCACGCTATCCTTGAAATCTTTTTGTGTTGCTAACAATCTTTCAAAAAAGAAAGAATTTATTTGTCTTTCTAATTGGCGAACGCTCCAATTATTTTCCGCACATTCCAGCCTATAAAAATCACGTTTATTATAATTTTCTATTCTCATTAAAAGTCTAAAATGTGACCAACTCAATTCGGGACACAGTGTGTCTTGATTTGAAAAGGTTTGATAAAATTGCCTCATTTTACGCAAATTACTTTCTTCAAAGCCTTTGCCAAACTCATTTGTCAATGCTTTAGATAGAAATTTAAGCAATCCTATCCCATACTCTGCTCGTGCATTATCACCTTGTGCTACTATAATTTCTTTTCCAATCTCCCAATATGTTTTAACCATAGCATGATTCACAGCAGTATAAACCCTGTTTTTTGCTAAAATAACCTTATTTCTAATAATTGTGTAAGTATTGTTTTGCACGTCAATTTCATTATTGTTCAATTCAGTCATGCTCCTTTGGCACAATTTGTATAATAAACTCACGCTTGATTTCTGCCGTCAATTTAGCGTTTTCAAGCATTTCCTTAACCTTTTCTTCTAATTCAATTTCTAACTTTAAACTATCCATAAACAAGTCTTGTTCCTTTTGCTTCAAGTTTTTTTGTATTGAGTTCAACTTCTTTTGGCTATCTAATTTTTCTAGTCTTGTTGATACTTTTGAAATATTGCTTTCGCTAGTTTTCAATTCACTTCTAAGCGTATCCAAATTCCGTTCAAGTCCAACTTTTAAGTCAACCGTATGTGCCTTTAACTTCTCAATTTCTTCACTATCCGCAACGTTCGTTTGCAATAAAGTTTTCTCAACATAAATATTTTTATCAATTATTTCGTCAAGTTCATCTTTATTTTTAACTTTACTAAGTCCATCACGGTCGCCAAAAGTTTCACCATCTTTTGTGAACTTTAAAACTGGCAATTCCATAATTCGTTTACATTGTTCATCATCTAAAAATCGACCATCTACAGTCTTTCCAACAAAAATATAATATTTCCAGTTGTGAAAATAATCATTCTCGGATTTAACTTTAACTTCATAATACGCAATTTTACAATTAACTAACTTTGAGTTTCCACTATCAACTTGCACAGTTCCTCGGTCGGGTATTCCTCGCCAAAAGATTTCTTTTATTATGTTTTTTGCAAGCGAGCCAGTAATCGTATGCCAACCCGATTTCGGCAACGTTTTATCAGTCATGCTATACTCTTGCCTACCTAACCTTGCCCCAGTAAATAACTTTTTTGGATTTATACTTACCCGTAAAGTTCGGGTTTCATCGTTACAATTATAGTCATGTTCGTCATTAAAAAAGTATTTCGTAAGTTCCCAAAGGCTGTCGTTTATTTCCTTTGTTTTGTCTTTTATATATTGTGGAGTAATAGTTATGCTGTTTGCTATTTCTTTATTAAAGGTTGAATATAAACCTTGTTCAGCCGTTTCAACTATTTTAGTATTTTCAGTTTCATGCGATTCCAAAACCTCGTTAAATGCTTTATCTATATCATTTTTAGATCTTGATGTTGATATAATCTTTGCAAAATGATTATCTAAGTCAACACTAAAATTCCCAATAACATCATCTGTTGAGCCAAGTATTCCATCGAATTGCAACACTCTTTTATTTATTAGTTCAAGCATTCGCACGTCCGCAAAGTTATTTCTGTTAAGGAAATTTAGCACTATAACGTCGCTCTGTTGCCCTAATCTGTGACATCGGCTTATTCTTTGCTCCAGTTTTAAAGTGTTATAGGTGAGGTCATAATTTATCACGAATGAACAAAACGAAAAGTTGAACCCCTCATTCGCAAGGTCTGTTGTAATTAAAATATTGGCTTTGTTCTTAAAGCTTTCTATAACCTCAAAACCCCTTGAATTTTCGCCATTAAACATCAAAACCTTGCCTTTATACTTTCCAGTGTTTAACAACTTGTATAAGTATTTTTGTGTTGCAATATTTTCTATAAATATCAATGCTTTTTTATTTGCACCTAAATTTTTCAATTCTTTAAACCCAGTTTCAAGTGCTTTCAAAAGCTCGTTGCCTTTTGCATTTTCCTTTATGCTTTGGGCAAGTACAAGCATTTCATTAACTTGCGAAAGTTCTTCTTTTGCATCATTGATATTTTTCAAACGTTCTACAATTCCTTTTAAAGTTTCAGTTATTGCAAAGGTTGAAGATGAAAAACTTCTAAACATCATTAATGTTAAATCATAATTATCCATTTTAGGAAATGCCTTTTTATCAGCTTTACCTAAATATTTTTCTAACAAAGTATATAGTTGTTGCTCTTTTTCGGTTAAAACAAATTCAGCGGTAATCGGTATTCTTTCGGGTATTTTCACAAGTGTTTTAACTTGCGAACGCAACGTTCTAAAACAATATTTACTAACACGATTTGCTAGTTCATAATAGTTTTCGGGGCGTCTAAAATACCTTGAATAAAAGGTTTTTTCATCTGTGAACACTGTTTCATCAATAAAATTTATTAGCCCATACAAGTCCATAATTGAGTTTTGCATTGGCGTTGCTGTTAAAAGTAATTTAAACGAGCCAACTACAGCTCGTTGGATTGCGATTGCACCTTTATTTTCTCCAGTGTAGATTTTACGAAGCCTATGAGCCTCATCAAAAACAGTCATGTCCCATTGAATTTGTCCTATATAATCAGCTTTATCGACTGCAAAGTCATATGTAGTAATTACTACCGCCTCTTGCGTAAAAGGGTTGGCTGACGCGCTTTTCATGTATTCATTAAAAATAATATTGTTATCAATGCCCACATACGGAATCGAAAATGTATTTTCTAAAATTTCAGTCCATTGATGCAACAATTGTGTCGGTACAATTATTAATATTTTTTCCTTGCCCTCATACCATTTTTGTGCGATTATAAGCAGTCCAACGAACGATTTCCCAAGTCCACCCTCTGAGGCCTCAATCACACCTTTTTGGTATGGCGAACGAAGTGCAAACAAGCATGAAGCCACTTGATACGGCAAAACTTCCATGTTTGCGGAGGCAAACGCTGGCAGAATCTTGTCGTTTCCAAAAGCGTAATTCGAGAGCGTTCTTGCCTTATAAAGTGCGTGAAACGGTGTCAAAACCATCTATAATACCTCCTACTTAAAATTAAAACCCATTAAAATCATTTTAACACAAAACTTGACAAATTTATACTATAATTCTAAAAGTTTTATAAAATATTTAAAACCAGTTTTCAGAGAAAAAAATAGGGGAGCCTCTAATTCCAATATCAAATTATTTAACGAGAGTATCGAAATATTTTTATATTAAAAAATTATTTTCGAACTTCACACACATCTCTATATTTAATTATACTAAAGTACGCAAGATCTTAAATTCTTTTTCTCTGAAAACTAATAGTTAAAGTGATAAGTTATATGGGGGTTCACCATGAACCGCCCCCTAGTTCATCACGAAAAGTGCAGATTTTCGCCTTGTTAGAAAAGTAAGTTTTTTCACAAACTCAATCTTAAACAAGCAAATATAAGTTTGAACTTTGGCCATGGTTCAATCTATACCTGCTTGTTTTTTTAATAAAGTTTGCGTTCTCCAAGTCCGTCAGTGCGCGTTTAACGGTGCTTTTAGAAAGCTTCATTTCGCTTGCAATCTTGCCGATTGAGGGAAAACAATCGTTCGTGTTATTATTGGCTCGACCGTTTAAATAAAGCCACACCGATACCGCTCGATGTGGCAAATCTGAGTCATAAATTCTTTTAACTGATTCTATATTTGACATTATTTCATTCCTCCATTTTTCAATTGTCCTACAACATTACGGTTCACAAGTGGCGGTCTTGCAGTCTTATTTGCTTTTGGAGTAGGCGTTTTTTGGTCGTTTGATGGCTTTTCATTTTCTTCTTTTCTGTCGTCTATTGATTTTTCAGAAATGTCTACATCAACAGGCTTTTTCTGCGATTCAACGATGTTTTTCTCAATCTCATCTTTATCTGCGTACTTAACTACACGCTCGCTTTGTTCTTTAACTTCATACTCATTTTCAAAAGTAATCCCCCAATTAAAAAATAGTTGCAACACCGTTTTCATCGGATTACAACCAGTTTTTGCTACTATAAAATGAAATTTAGGCATTGATTTTAGTTCGTCGGGTGTCATTAAAGGTCTTGATATCATCTGCAAACTCTGCGAGCCGTCCTTTTGATTACGGGTCACACTTCCGCTTAAAACAGTTTGATTTCCAAGGTTTTTACTCATAACCTCCGCTGATTGCGAATTAGGTGCAAACCCTCCAAAGAGTGTACTCTGACAGTTATCAATAATTATCGCAGAACCCTCTTTACCATATGTTTTTTCCAGTTGGGCAAAAGATTGAATAATTGGGACTATACTTATTTTTCGTGACCGTGAAGCTGAAAACATCATTTCTAGGCTTTCAATTTTCGGAATCGTACCAATCTCATCAAGGAACATCATCACTCTATTGTCGAGTTTACCGCCTTTATCATCTGCAACCGATAATATTTCACGATATAATTGTTGGATAATTAAACTTATCATGAAATATTTACTATTATCTTCTTCGGGCATTATTAGAAATACGGCAGACTTATTGTTACAAAAATGTTCAGCATCAATGCACGTATCGAAACACAAAACTTGCTCCATCTCGCTATCTAAAAACACATTTAGCCTTGAGAGTGCGGTCGATAAAACTGAAGCCATTCCTTGTTCTGCGGTGTTGAGTGCCGCTCCACTAAACCATTTTGCTTTATGATTTGGCGGAAGTTTATCCATCAAAACTTGAAACTGGTTTTTACCTCTAATTTTAGATGGTGCAAGCAAGTCTTGAATCAGCTTGAAAACGCTTATAATATGTCGTTTATCATGTTCGCAAAACTCCGCTATGATTAAAATAGCGGCAGTCAGCAAACCCTCGGCAGCATCATAGAAAAATGAATTTGCACCGAAACTTGCGGAACTGTCGCTACCCGAATATATTATTGTTTTAGCGGTGATTTTGGCGTACTTCTCAGCTTTCGCCTTAGCTGATAAGCTTTTAGTTTTAAGAAAAATATCCATATACTTATTTACTAGATAAAGCAAGTTAAAACTATCACTTCTTGTTGGATTTCTGAGGTCTATGATTGCAATTGTGTAACCATATTTTTTGGCAATTTCTCCGTAATTACGGGCAATATCGCCTTTTGTATCGGTTGTGATGAAACTCATTCCAGAGGCACAGGCAAACTCTATATTGGGATATAGAAAACAAGCAGTTTTGCCCGCTCCAGCGGCTGCCAACATTAAAGTATGAACGTCACCAGTGTCGACCAGTGCGAATGGTTTCTTGTTTTTTATAAATAGGCTTTTTAGGATAGTCATTTTGTTTGTGGTGTCTAAAATCTTTCGAAATTCCATTCCTATAATTGTGCCTTGAATCGTGGGTCGATTGGTGTTTTTTCGCCATTTTTGTGGTTCATATGGTATTTTGGTGTAAGCGTTAGCTATTTCGTTTTTGGTGGCAAAGCGAGCCGTTCCATGCTGTCCGTTGCCAATTGGTTTGGACTTTATTCCGTTCAACGTTGTGTTGTTGGATATTAGGGAGATTGTGGCGAATATTAGGAATATTATTGATATTGATACTATTAGCATTATTATTTGTGGTGTCATTTTTTACCTCCGCCATATTTTAAAAAACAATTTAATTTTTTACTAATTATTATTAAAAAAACATTATCGTATAAAAATAGTTGTTAAAGCTATATAGTCATAAATAACTTTAATCGTTCAAATTCTTCTAGTCAAATTCCTAAATCTTTTGGTAAAACTAAAATTTTTTGAAATAAACAAACCCTACTTAAGAATATATGTTAAAATTCATCTAGAATTCTAATATATATTTCTTCAACAATTTGATCTATTGATACGAACTTTTTCCTCTCTTTGTAGTTCAATATGTATTTATTATCTATTATACTAACTATAAAACAACAATCAATAAACTTATTTTCTATTGAAAAATCATTTAAGCAACATGGGACCACAATCAACACTAAATCAATATTTCTATTATCTACATCATTTATAATTTGGGAATAGATATCATCACAACTTATTATTATTGAATTACATTTTAAAAGTAAACTTATATTTTCACTGCTATAGATTAGCGAGTTATAGTTATTTTGTAAAAACAAGTTATTTATACTATATATGAGTTCAAAAAGAATATTTTTTTCGTATTGTATATAGATAATGGGTACATCAACTTTTTCTAAAATTATTTTGTTAATATCTATGTGACTTTTTCGGGTAATTGATATAAACTTTGAACGCAATGGAATTTCAAATATAAAATTATTTGACAGACCAAAAAATAACATGTTTTTTTTGCGTTCAATTATTAGATCTAGTAATTTATTAATTAATTCAGAGTTTTCGTGATTAAAAAAAACAATAAAAGTGTCATACTCTAAATTATCAATTTCTATAAATTTTTCTATTGAAACATTTGTTTTGATTTGTAATTGTTCAATTAATTCAAAATTTAAATATTTCGAATTAAAATTCTTATCATCTCCAAATACAATCGCTTTTTCTATCCAATCTATATTTGTATATTTTAAATGTTCTATTTTATTATGATCGAAATTAACAGCTGAACTTAGAAGTTCATATTTGATTTCTTCTAAACTAATATCTTTATTAGCAGAAATAATTTTACAAACTTCAGATGTTATCAAAGGTGCTGCAAAACTATTATAATTTTTCGTATTAAACATACCTAAAAAATCTTTCAATTTATGTTTCGAAGAAGCAATAAACTCAATTCCATTTTTTATATTTCTATCAAAAACATATTCATTATTTTTTAAATTAATTCCAAATTTCACACCGATTACATTTGAAAATGAGGCTGGAAATGTTAATTTCCCATTATTATTTGATGCACATACTAAAATCAAACCACTATTAGTAGCTATATTTACAATTTTTTTCAACACTAAATAATCACGAAAATCGGATGTGCCAATACTTAAATGTATTACATTAACGTTATTAGTGATACACCACTCAATAGCTAGTACTAAATGATGTACATTTCCTTTGAGATGTCTATCAATAATGCTTATACTAGAAAATTCAACATCCGAAAAGTAATTTTTAATAATATTTGCACATATCGAAGCATGATTTCTTATTCCTAAATTAAATAAATTTTTTTTAGATATAATTTTATTTCTCTTTATAACTATATTGTTTAGTAATTTTAAATTTACGATATTTGTATTTATTGAATTATCAATAACAGCAACATGAATTGGCATAAAGTTCTCCTAGTTAATCAGTTTATTGAACATTGTCTGTGCTTGGTAAGTTGTTGGATATATTAATTTCGTCATTTAACTCCGAACCCTCTTGATTATCAATTATACTTTCATTATCAATTTTTGGACTGTTTGAGAGCGAGTTTAATTTACAGAGTTTTATGCTTTTACATATGATAGCTCCGCACATATTGATTTTCAAATATAAAATTCTTGTCCCATCTGGCATTGTTATTATATTTGATTGAGTTTCAGATGTCTTTATGTTATTGCTATTATCATTTTTTTTAATGCTTTCATTTTCTTGAATGCTTTCAGTGTCCTTAACACTTTCATTTTCAAAAAAAAATTTTTTCGAGATTTTCAGAGAATTTCTAGTAGTGTTATTTTTATTGATTGTATAGTAATTATTTATATAATTATTTTTAATATTTTTATTGTCTATATTCATTTTACTTCAACTCCAACTTTTCTAGAATAAGATAAGATATATCTTCTATTGTTCCAAATTTCCCACTAAGTATACTTTCACTGTCAACAATAATATTATATTTTTGTTCAACTTGCTTTAATAAAACAGCCAGTTCTACTGGCAGTATATTTATAGCAGAACCCAAGAGGTGTGATTTAATGTCTGTAATTTCAATATCAAAGATAGAAGTTACTAAACTTACCAATTCAGCTTGTAAAATATTTATATTCATTCCAAAACTCTCCTAGTAAAATAATATTATGGCAAAATCTGTAGTTGAACATAACTTTTCGAATAGAAAATATCTTATTTCAATAACACAATATACACCTTGTATTCTATTTTATTAAATACATTTTTAAATAACAACTTTTTATATGTTTATAAATGTTTTACTTTAATTAAGTGAAAGTATTTAAAATTAATTAGATTAATATTTTGTTTTTTCGTCAAGTCAAGAACCTTTGTTTTAAAAAGTTAAGCTTTAGATATTTTTTTTAAAACTTACCCTTTCTTTTAACTGCTTTGGTCTACTCTCAGACCGAACATTAATTCTATTAAGCGTTTAGTGGGTATTCATTTAACTAGTAATAGATAATTAGCTTTTTTTAAATTTCTAAAAGTTGACTTTTCAATCTCTACATCTACTAATGTATCAGATATAATTAGATATACAATAATTAATCAATTTTTCTTCAACAGATTTACATAGTTCGTTCATATTAGAAACTTCTAGATTATTATATATTAATTTTTTATTTAATAACGTATTTATTTTCTCTACTTCTTCAGAAACTTGTTGAGAATTTATTTTAACATAAATTTTCTTTTTTCGTTCTTTTGAAAGTTCACTATCAAAATAATGGTTTCATAGTTGCCACTGTAAATCTCAGCATTTCTCGTTCATATTCCCAACAGAAAGAAGAAAAACAGAACGCATAATATATCAAAGGGGGATTTTAAGACATATTTTATATTGGTAGAAGTCAATTTGACTAATTTAATAAAGCTCCCAAGTATCATTAGCAATATTTATTAATTGTAATATTTCTTTTTCATATGTATTTATTAGTAATTTAGTATCTTTATCACTATCAAGTGCTTGCCCATTTTTATCTATATAAATTTCATGAGTAATAGAATTTTCTACAAGTCGCACACCATATTTATGATTACCAGACTTATTAATCCAAATTATAAATGTGCATAAAGAATCATCAGAAACAATAGCTAAATTCCCCACATATCGAAGATAGTCTGGCTTTTTAACTGTTAGTGTATAGTTATCAATTTTTTTATTGTACACATTTCCAGTTAAATAAGTAAATTCATCATAATACTTTTGATATTCCATATAAGTTGTTTTATACCATATTAAATTATAAAATGAAAATAATATGATACAAATGGACGCGACAATTATTCCTTTTTTTATTGTTTTTTTACTATTCATAAATTTATTAAACGTCCTCCTATTTTTTTATCTCATCATCGTGCGTGACTAAAATAATTGTTTTTCCTTGTCTGTTGAGATTTTTCAGAATATCAATTACAATTTCCGCATTTTCTCTATCAAGAGAACCCGTTGGCTCATCTGCTAAAATTATATCGCATTTTTTTATCATTAGTCGTGCTAATGCTACACGTTGTTGCTCACCACCTGATAATGTATATACCTTTTTTTGCAACTTATCATAGATATTTAATTGTTTTAGAACATCCTCAATTCGCAATTCAGTTCGGCAAGATGATCTTATCAAATTTATATTTTCTATAACAGTCTTGTTTTCTATTAAAGCGAAATTTTGAAATAAAAATCCAATTTTATTTCTAAAATAACTAAGATGATTTTTTTTAATAGAAATATCTATACCATCTACAATTATACTTCCATTATCTATTTTTTCGATAGCTCCAATCATATTTAGAAGCGTTGTTTTCCCGCAGCCACTTTGCCCTGAAAATATAACAAATTCACTATCAGCAATATTTTCATTATAATCTTCAAAAATTATTTTTTTCCCAAAGGATTTATATAATGACTTAATTTCTATCATAAATTTCCTCCTTTTAATATTTTTTGAATACTTGTTTTTTCTATTTTGTTTATCAAATAAATTATGATTAAAATATCTAAAATCACTATTATTACACCACACATGATTATCAGAGCACTTCCTGTCATTTTCATTAAAACTAAAGCTACAGATGCGCCAATTAAACTTAACGAAGTTGATATAACAGTCATTATAAGTATAGTTTTATTTTTTTGCCATATTGTATAACCTAATATTTTTTTTATAGAAATTTCTATAGCATTAACTTCATATTCCAAACGAAGAATCGAATAAACTATCATTAATTCCAGTAACATTGTCAAAAGACTAATACATAAATTCATATAAAGAATTCTCTGTAAAACTCCCCATCTATGTTCATATTTAATCAAAACATTTGTCAATGTATTTATCTGATTTTCAAGTTCAAATTTTGAAATAAAATTATTAACTTCTTCTTTATTTATTTTAAACATCGTATTTTGGACGCTTGCGATACTCTTATCGGTTTTTATGTAGTCATCTAGAGCAGGAGGTTTTGAATTAATTAAAATAATTTTAGGATTTCTAATAAGTTTACTACCATTAAAAATCATTTGGTCAATTCCAACCATTTCCACTCTTTTTTTATAGTAAAAAATATCATAATCAAAGTTATCATCAATTGATAATTTTGATGATAAAATAAGTTCATCTATCAAATTTTCACTATTTTTTTCACTATATGGAATATAAAAAACAATTTCTTTATTTGAAATATTATTTTTTAATTCAGGAAACTCCTCTTGAAGATATTTAATTGTATTTAAGTTAATTTGTATAGTATTGTTTGGAAAATCGCAATACATAAGCATCATTGCGTTAAAATCATAAAAATATGTACGATAGAATGATGCATTAGCAATTACATCTTTTTCCATATTAGACACTATTGAATTATTTTTATCTACCTGAATTTTATATGAAAAATTTATATAATAATATTCAGAATGATCAATGAAAAAATTTTTTTGTTTGTAAAAATCTAACGCTTCGAAAATAATAGCAAAATTTGACGACAAAATAATTATTAACATAATTGATGAAATAAATTTCAAGCTATAATTCATATTCAGTAATTTTCTTGTAGCTTTAACATTTGAAAATACTTTTTTAATATCATAAAAATAAAATGCTAAAAACATTATGTTATTAATTAGCAGCAATAAAGAAAACATCATTATTGATACATCAAAATAAAAAAATATGTTAGTAAAATTTTTCAAAACGAATAAAGAAATAAGAAATATTAATGAATAAAATAAAGTATCTAAAAGCACATTAAAAACAATAATATTTTCAATTCTCTCACCTAATGATATCCGTATTAAATTTTCTTTTTTTTGCAAGATAATATCATAAATAGTAAATAACGTATTAATCAAAATGACAATTAACCAGTAAAATATTGAATACATTTTAAGCTGATTATCATTATATCCATCTTTAGGGTGATTTCCTGCATATTTGCTTATTAAATCCATTTTAAAGTTTTGTACTGATGTAAAATCACCAATAAAGCGATAATCAAATAAAATTGATATGTCGGGAATCAATTCAATATCCAAATAATTGATCGCTGTCTTTCCAAATAATATACTTTCATGTTCACCTTTAATGATATTGAAATTATCCTCTATATATTTTTCAACATTTTTTGTGCCATAAATATCTATTTTTTCTAAAAACATATTAGGTGTAGTCTTAACAACTGTAAAGACATCAACATTGTATTTTTCAGCGGTACTTTTAATTTCATTAATCATTTCCTCTTGAGTAGTATCGTCTAACAAATACATAGTCGTACTTGAAAAAGCACTTTCAAAATTGTTTAGTTGAAATTGGTATGATTCTCCAATAATTAATAAAACTATTAGCATTAAAAACGTAGTAAAAATATATTTCGTTCTTTTCAATTTCAACCCTCCTTGTATAACGTAAGACAGAAATATAACTAAAGCACATCATAAAAAAACACCCTGGCTGCTAAAATTGACAATACAACCATATTAATTGAATAGGACACTGTCACTAATTTTATGTCTACCTATACAACTTTAAATCGTCAGTATTTGTTTAACTCTTGCAGTCAGAATGTTTAATATAGTTAGGTACACTTAGCACTTTATAATTTTAATAAGAATTTTTTCATACTAATATCCTTCCTTAAATGTTAATTTAATTGCATGATAATAAAAAGAAGTCTTGAAAAATTTCTTTTTATTTTAGAAATATTAAAATTGTCTAGCACTTATTGTTAAATTCATTGTATTACCTGTAGAAGAGTAAACATATACTCTGTAAGAACCACTTAATCCTGTTCCATTATTCATTGTTATACTAGAGGTACTTGTACTACCGCTAGATATAGATCTATTTGAAAGTAAATAGTTTCCATACTCGTCAATAATATCGTAATACACAGTTGCACTTGCTCCATTTTGAACTGTTGTTGCATTTTTAATACTTACATTTAAAGTTTTGCCATTATTTGGAGAACAATAAAAGGTTCTATCAAATGAAGATTTAGAATAGTGATTGTAAGAGCTTAAATATGTAGCATCTCTGCTTTCCAATTTAGTTTCATATGCTGAAATATTATAATCTTCTTTTGTTAAATTAACAGCTCCATCAGCAAAAACAGGTAAAGATGACAATATAGTGCTTATACTAACAATTCCAACTACAAGCATTTTTTTATAGTTCATAAAAATTCCTCCTTGTATCATTGACTGGTGATTAATTAACCTGTCGTTTATATGACCTATGTCTTACGATATAATTTCATCTGCATAGTATATATATCAAATTTTTCATCTTCCACGTGTTAAAGAATCAAAAATATAGATATCAAAATAAATTAATATAATTTCTTACAATCCATTTTCTTTTTCAATTTCATCAACAAACCTTTTTGGTAATTTAGGTTGCCCATAAAGAAACTTACAATAAACAAATGGCGAAACAGCTA
>JAHDVE020004728.1:0-15479 GCA_022606495.2 Halesus radiatus | reverse complement strand
AACCCCCAAATCGTTATTTAACAATTTATTATTGATTAATTATCTTTATTTCATCTGGCAATTATGCTTTGTCAACTATTTGAATCCTTTCATTTCTAGTGATACAATCCTGATGGTGTCTGTCCTTCCGACGTACGGTTTCCGGTTTTTTTTCTCTGCTTTTCAAGAGGATGTCCCTAATTTAAAAAATAAATGTAACACTTTCTAGTTCGTGCATTAATTTAATTTATAAATTATGCAATCGAGTAAATAGTAAAAGTAAAAAGCAAAAAAAATATTTGTCACTCCTTGAAATAACTCGGCATTCCTTCTGTCTCTGGGATTTTCTCATGCAAGGACATATTGAAAATTGACATTTTTTTTCCATACTTTCTTACGAGTTTTTAAATATACGGTAAAGTGGTAAAAAAAAAAAAAAACTTTTGTTTTTCTTTTAATTTTGTCAATTCTTTAATGTAATGATAAAATAAAAAAAAGGATTTTTTTACCAGTTTTTTTAAAATATAAACTTATATTAATCCGTAGTTTAGCCTCATAAAAGGGTATTCTTATTATACACAGTTCAGTTAATTTGATTATCTACATGCTTTTTTTTATATCTACTCTATAGGTAATAGATTTGTATATTTATGAAAACTAAAACAAAAATTAAAATTAATAAATATTTATTAAATAAATAAATAGATTTCTCTAATATCAAAGTAATATTATATTTTATCATCTATATTCTTAAATTTTTTACATCAAATCAAAAAAAAATAAAAAAATAAACGAGAAGCTTTGATTATTTAAACCCCCATAATGTTATTTAGAATATATAATATAATAAAGTAATTCTATTATTAGCTAGATGGATGAAACACGAAATTTTTATGGCTCTATTTGTAAAATGATATATTATTATTAAAATCACGCATGTAATTGTTAATTTTTAATTCAATTAGTAATGACAAATAATAATATTTTAAATAATTAACAATATCAATGTTGAGCTAAGGAGGTTCAAAACACCATAACTTTATATATGTCTATAAATAACCAAATAATTTTATAATATAATAACTTCTCAATCAATATAAGGATATGACCTAATAACCAATTCTCATTGAAATAAATGCTACTTTACCCAACGACATGTTTGATGATGGTTTCGAAAGGTTTAATTTCTCTAAATAATATGAAAAATATAACGTCTACACCCAATATGATATGAATCAACTTATTGATACTACCAACCCAGAAGAAGAAGACGATGATGATGATAAACATGCTATCAAAGATATTTTCAGAAGTAAAATAAATCAACATCTGAACTCACCTCGTTAAGAGACATTATACGAAGATTGCCTTTCACTGCCTCATGTGGGGTCCAATTGTTCAGAAATAGGTTCTTGTCGTATCAACACAAAAAATGAAACCAAAAATATTCCCAAAAACTACGGAAAGGCGATCGTATGTTATATAAATAAGCATAGAATCCAAGCAGAACTACTCTTAAAATAACGGTGTTTAGATGTGGATCGATTTTTCAAAACTCTGCGAAACAAGGGAAAACAAATCAATTCAATTGCTGATTTACGGGAGCTTTGGCTCGAGAGTGAGTATGGTGGGGTGATCCGAATCTTAAGCTTTAATTTTATGAGAAAGCACTCGTTGCCTTACATTTTTAAGAGTAGGGTAAAGAACCATTTGACCCATATAAAATATAGAGAGAAGTTTCTATAAGGGTTGAAAAATCCTAACGAATTTAGGAATATCAAGGATTATTGATGTTGGTTGTGTATGTTGGTCATTAATATTATTCAATAATTATTATTATACAAAAATATGTAGAAAATTATTTTTTTAAAATATTATCATTCAATATAAATAATATAAATAATTTATAAAGTGGCATAAGATAGAGTTAGTGGCCTTAATTACTAGCTAATTATTAAATATTATTTGTGTTTCAACTAAAACATATTTCTATTGCATAGGGATCATCGAATGATGCGCTGGACCTCGAGACTCATGTTTAAGATCAGGTTGGCAAGGTTCAGGCGCTGAGAAGGATCCTTCATTAAACACTTTCCAATTATTTTCCGAGCTTATTCGTATAGTTAGCTTCGATATCGATAAGAATCTACATTTTTCAATAGAGATAAAAAATAATGAGAAGAAAAAGGATTATGATTATGAAACATTATATTATTTACATTGTGGATTGATAATTTCTTGCTAGTTTCGGAAGAATGGTGATTTATGAATTATCTCATCGAACAAACATCCGATATTCCAAACAATCGAACTTTCCGAATATTGACTGTTAAGAAGCAGCTCTGGAGATTTGTATCTCCAAGCATCACTAATGTTGTTTTCGTAGATCCGCACACTAACCTTTTCAATGTCCTCAAGCCTCTCCACCATTATATTGCTGGGACTCATGACTACCACCCTATTTTTATCAGCTTTGCACATTTTCTCCATTTCTTCCGTCAACTTCAGTACTATCATGAAAATACCTAATTTAGTGAGAGGCGAGTTCATCACGTCTTTCAGAGACGATGAAGATGGTGAGGTTGTTGATATTGTATGATGGAGTCTTTCAGGGGGTTGTTTGAAGATTTGGAATGTCTGGGCTGATGAAGATAGCGCACGACTCAATCCTTCAGGAGATTTATGTCTCCATTCGCCGCTTTAGGTGATGAATTTCCCTCCTTGTATCACAGCCTTAGGAGACTGAGTTTTTCTATAAACATACATACTATCAGGGCTGCCTACCTTCGGACTTCTCAGCATTCTCGTCGATGAATGTAAATGTGTTGGGCCTCGATAAAGTGGCGAGCTGATTTCCTCTTCGAATTGAGTCTTTGCCCTGCTCTGTTTTTCATTACTATTAACATTACTAATAAATTATAAACGTTTTCTTGCGACTTCCTCAGGCAAGATGTCATTATGATTATTTCTGTTGTCCCGACTCCCTAATTGTCGATAATGTCGAATGTCAGATTTGATTTCAGGACCTGTAACGTTTCTATATTGGCCTATCTCTTCATGATTGAATTGTCTAAACCTCTCGCCACTTCTACCGGATTGCATCCTTAAAGCCTCGCGCAAGCCTTGATTCACTTAGTTCATACGATCCAGTTCTTCTCGATAGTGAATAATTTAAGACTCTGACTATCTGATATCGCCAGGATTTATTTGGGAGCTACCATTTTGACTGTTTTAGCTAAAGTTGAAGTCTTTATAGCTCGCCTCACTCTTATCTTTAAATAGGGGCGACCTAAATTGGCTGTGGTTTTTATAACTTTTCTCCTTTAATTCTCTCTGACATTGCGCGATATATTTCTGTTGGTTTTTTACTGTCATTTCGTTTCGGATTAATTCGGTTCTCATTTGTTCCAACTCTTTGACTAGACTGTCCATAAGAGCAGCGTCTTGCTGTTTTTCGTTCGTCAGCTATTCGTTTGTCTGCCTCAACTCTATCATTTATTAGGACTGAGAGCCAATGACGCTTTCGAACTCTAAGACTTTATGACTCAACAAAGATAGTTGATCTTAGCGTTCCCTCTGGGATTTGATTTCGATTTGAATTTTATTTTGAGCAGCAAATATTCTTTCATACTCATTGATAATTTTCTTAAGCTCCATATTTTCGATTTCGTACTGCTCGACTTGGGCCGTGCACTTGTCGGCAATGTTGATGATTTTGTGGAGTCTTTCTCCGGTGACTTGTTCCTGCGGCTGCTCAGACCTGAGTGTGTTATACATTTCACGCGAGGATTGGTTATAAAGTATATTTTGGAGCGATGCAGACCTGATATTTTCTCTACTGTGTATCTTCAACTCTTTCTAATCTTATTGTGCGGCGATGGAGGTATATTTTTTCAGCTCCTCTTTGAGAGCGATGTTCTGCCTTTCGAGAAATTCGACATCGTTTGGTAAGTTATTATTGAATTGCTGTTGGACGATTCTCATATTATCAATGAGTTTAGCGTTCTGGACCGTGAGAGTGCGGATCTCTGCATCCATCAGTGCACAGGTCTCGTTGGTACGATTGGCCTACGAGACCGCGTTGTCCCTTAGCCTCATAGCATCTGACACCTTTTCTCTGAGATTGTCAATTTATTCTTTGAAATTACGAATGTCTTATTAAACTTCAGAGGAAGCAGGCTTGGCAATCAGCTATCCGAGATAGCCCCTGAGAAGTTTATTTTCCTATTCCATAGCCCCGAAGGCTTGTTCGAACTGTCGAAGGGCGTTCTGTTTCAGCTCAAGCTCATATTAGAACTCCTCCTTTTCCCTCGCTACTTGGTTCCTCTCCTGCTCACCCTTTTGCAGGAGACTGTGGCTTCTTTCAAATGATTCACTGAACTTATCCCGTTCATTTCGAGTCTCTAACAAATCCTGCTGCAGTGAGTCGCAAAGTGTCTGCAACTCTTTAATGTCTTCGTGGTTCTGTTCGATGTACTTTTTATAGTTATCTATTTCTGACGCCGTTTCTCTGTTTTTAATCTAAAAAGCTTCTGAAAATCCTATCCTAATTTGTTGTTGGAGCTTTTTTTCGCTCGCTAGTTAGGCAATCAGCTCATTAACCTGGTTCGAAGTCGTCTGCATCAGTTCGTCCTTCTCTTTCCTAAGGTCGGCAAAGGAGTCTACTGACTTGATTCTGTTAGTTTATGACTGAGCAAATTGCTTCTCCAGCGACATTGCCTCATTGGTCATGATCTCAAGATCACCTTCAAGCTTTTGGTTTTTGCTCGAAAGAGACGATACCAGATTTTCTAAATTCAATAATTATTGCTTTGTGGAATCGAGTTCGAGTGCTAGACTATTGGCAGATTATCTTAAAACTTCATTCTCTTCGTTCATTCGCACTTCGAATTATTATAATCTGTGGACAGAGTCTTAAAGGTTTGCGTTGCTATTTTTGTCTTCAGGCAGTTCGCCTTCGTTAACATTGAACTTACTGCTGTTCCTCGAGCGTATGAGAGACTCGTTGTATTCAAGCTTCTATTGGGCTGAAGGGCTGCTGACTACGTCTATCTGTTCGACATCGGCTATCTTGGCCATTGTCTAATCGCGATGTGAGTCATTCTTTGTGGGGACGCCAACGATTTCTACAATGCGAATAACCTAATTTTCGATTATTCTCTCAACATCAACAAATACGATCTTTTAAACTTCAACAACTCTCTCTACAATCTTTTCCACCTATACGATTCTCTCCACTATCTTTTAAACCTCGACTATTTTCTCCACTTCGACTATTTTCTCCACTTCGACTAGCTTCTCCACGATTTTCTCTACCTCAACAATTTTTTCTACGATTACCTCCACTATTTTTTCAACCTCCAACACGACTGGTATTTCGATAATAGTGTTCACTTCTTTCTCGATAATTTTCTCAACTATTTGAATTTCGGTGTCTTTTTGTGCAATATTTGGTGTGTGAACCTGCTTTTCGATGATCCTGAGCACATCTCGATCTACTATGCGTACTTCAGGTTTTGTATATAATATCTTTTCTACCACCTTGTCTGTGAAGATATACTAAGGAATTATTTTCTCAATAATTATGGGAGGTGTTTTAACCTCAACAATAATTTCGTGGGGAATGTGCACGATCTTTTCAACGACTCGTTCAACTATTTTCTATTTGATAACCACCCGTTATTTTTCCACAATTCTCAAAACTTCTACCTCGACAACTACAGTCCCATTCTTTGAACTATTTTAATCTCTGGCTGCTTCTTGAATTTCTACTTTAGAGCTGCTAGAATTCAGATTTTAGTATTTTTGCAATTGTCTATTTATTTCTTCTTTTGAAATCTACCCTTAGTGATTCGAGATTACTTTAAGCTCATTATTTACTGCTATATCTAATCCCGATAAATTTCTTAGGCTTGTTCTTTCCGCGGTTCCCAACTCACATTATCGGCGTTCTTACTAAGCAGCATTTTCAGAGATGACTGAGTGCCCTTTCATAAGGTTGAGGGTTTTTGGCTTTGTTTCTTATTCTTAAAGCTGGTTAATCATTTCAGAAACCTCAAACATACTGCTGATTTCTTTGGCAATCGATTTTCTCTGAGCTATTCTTCTCTCATTTTCTGTCAGGAATTTTTGTTCATCATTGCTACTGACTTCGACCTGTTGGGTTTCGACGTTTGATGGAGCCAGAATAGGATCAACTAAAGTTTGTTAATTTGTTTAATTATTTTCTAATTGTTCCTGATTAATTCCTGAATCTTTTTTAATTTCGTTATTGTTTGAAGAAATCGCTTCAGTTGTGTGTTATTGGGGAGCTATTTAATCAATTGCATGTTCGCTAGGGTTTTTCTGATCCTACACAGAAGTTTGGAGGTCTGATGAATTGCTTGCTTGAATCTATTGGGAAGCGCTGATAAGGTCAGTTTTTTTATGATCTGATTCAATCTATTTTTTCGCTTATTATTGGCCTCCAATTTATAGTGGCTCTTCTGTTTGATCATGATTTTATTATATCTTATCAATTTTATCTAACACCACACCATTTTATAATATGCTTTATTTGGCTTATTAATCCATACTGCTATTGATTTCTACTGATTATTTAACTTCCTGAACTACTTATTTCAGCTGATTAATGTTTTCTACTTTTCTCTCAACTAGAATTTCTACGATGTGAAGTATTTGAGTTTCCACCTCCACGACCTGTCGGTCTTCATCTTCAAGGATAATCGGAATTTCCACTAGTCGCTACTTGATAATCCTTTTAATGCCGGGGTTATTGTTTCTCTCGACAATCTCTAACAGTTCCTTGATTTCCTGTTCGACTTATTTGATCCTTTCTTATAGATGTGGATCAGCGACTTCTATTACCACTTCATCGAGGTATCGTTTTGTGACTGGGGTAGTTAACCTCACTTCTTCGTATTTGTTGGAATGAACCTCGATATCTTTATCGCCAAAGGTTTAGACCGAAGATTAAATAGCTTCATTCACAAACGGTTCAATAGGTTTGCTGTTTTTAACAGGGATTTCCACGATTTGCTCCACTACTTGCTCGATCTGTTTTTCTACGATCGTGAGCATCGGCATTTAGATAAAATGTTCCACTGTCACTCTATGCTCTGCAACACAAGGTTTATCCTTCACAGATTTGTTTTGTTCAAAAGGAATCTAATCTTCTAGCAAGAGATTTTATTAGTCAACAACTAATACTGCATCAACGGACCTTTTTTATTCGAAGGCATTATTAACCTATAACTATTTCTTAACTAGACCAACATTTTGTTGTTCAACAAATTCTTATTTCAACCCTGATACCGCCTCAGCAGTATTTTTTGTATCGTTGTGAGGATTTCTTTCGTTCCCAGAATCATCTTCAAAAGGAATCTTGCTCTCGTCCTTACTTTTCTACTTTCGTCTCAATTCTCCCCTAATCTATTCAGCAAGGCTTATTCTATTACAATTTTTACTAGTTTAATCGTTTTGGTGATGTGTTTTATTGATGATCGATTTACTCTCAGAACTTTTGAAGTTTATGTTATTTTGCTACGAAATTTCCAAATCGTCTGAGACTGTTTGCACAAGTACGGATTTCGGAATGGATTTAATTACTTCGGAGACCAGTTTTCCGGTTTGACAGCCAATTGACTCAGTTGGCTTGGCTCCATCGGTGGAGAGTGGATTTAAAGAGTCATCATTGGAGACGTTAGTTGGATTTTTGTTTTGCCACTCACCAGCCTGAATTTTTGCTTGTTCCCGATAATATTTCCTATTTTTGACATCTGGGTCGGTTTGAACAGATTCCTCCCTTCGTTTTTTGTTGTCCTTTCTGTACTTCTTCAGTTTGTCCTTGAGTTCCTCAACCTAAATTTGGTAGCTCGAAATCAATTAGTCAATACTCTCGACTGTTTGTTCAGTTTGTATTTCCACATCGTTGTATTCAACATCATATTATTCGATGTAAGTTTTTTTCTCCTCGAGGACATCGTCGATTTCAGAATTGTTGGGATCTTGTTCTTCGTCTTCTGGGGCTTCATCATGATGGTCAGACCTTCTCGTGGTGATGTTGACCTGAGTTTTGATATTTTCATTCGAGGCTCCTAAACTATATTGGCTGCTTGCCTTTTTTATCCCGTATTTAATGGCTAGCTTGTTAAGTTATGAACCCTGAGAAGTCGATATATTGCTTGCCTCCACTTTATCATCTATAGCATTTTAGGAAGTTTTATGCACCCTTCCGCTCTTAAGCCGTTCTGCCTGATTCGTTTGGTGAGAGTTGATATCAATGAGAGATGTTGAGATGATATCGTTTGCGGCGATAATATCAATTTATGAGTTGTGAGGAACCAAGGGTAGGACTCTGTTGGAAGAATCTTAAATATACAACTGGGATTCACTTATTTCAGCGTCAACAATCTGCACGCTAGAAGATTCTTTAAGAATGTCCTTTGCGTTGGCTTGTATTCCGACCTCGAATGAATATTCTACGTACTTTTGGAGGTCTGCTTCTTCAATCTACCTGGGCAATTTTTTTGGTTTTTCAATCCCAATCACGACGTCATTCTAATTTTTTGTTTGATTTACTGTTTAGTTTGTAAGCATATTTTGAGCCTACTTTGATGTTGCAGAAGACACCACCAACTGTTCAAATTTTTATCTTTCCAGATTCAACGTATTTTTGAGTATCTCGATTTCAACAAACTGGCAAGCCAGAGATTGTCTAAGGCCCTATAGCTGAAATGTCAGTGAATTAATTTCAGCCTCCTTTTCACGATGTTACAACTCCTTAGCTTGAAACTCGAAACTTATTTTTTCCAGCAAACCTTTGGTGCCTTTAAGTTCTTGATGATTCTGTGCCGTCGTAGACTCCAGTAAGCTCAGATTGTCTCTTAATTGCTGGTTGGCTACTATCAGCTCCAAGTGTTATTGATCCGAGAACGAAGACCGAACTTCTTTATGGCCGACTACAATCTCGTCTATGAATTAAAGTTCGCTGAGGGTCAGTCCCAGCATATGGCTGATATTGGATTTTTCGAGGATCAACTTCATCTTTTTGTTTTCGTCAAGATATGCAACTAGCATATGGAAATATTCGGCTGGGTTTTACTTTAAAGAATTCAGCCCTGCCGAAGTTACTTTGGTGTTCTGGGCGAGCAGGAGTTGAGCCATACTCTAAAAAGTCTGAATTCGGGGGACTTGTAAGGCGAGTTCTTCGGGGTTGTATCGAGTGAAGTGTTGAGCTTTCAATGTTTGTATTTACGATTGAAGTTGTTCAAGCTCCTCATTGCTGCTCTGTTGGTAGTTGTTTGTCCACGAGCCCGGTGGTTCATTAAACGAAGTCATAGTCTTAATAAATACTAGTTTTGAAAAATCTTTTGTTTCTCAAATATTAATGTTTATTTTTTTGTATATGTGTTTTATTAACAATTAAGATTTATATTATTATTATGGTAATATTATATCTATAATATTAAAATAAAATATTAACTGGATGTTAAGATAGCCATCATTATATAACTCTATAAAAAAAGAGTTAGATTTAAAGTGGCTCTGGCAATTGAACAAACACACATTTTTTATCATCAATGAAAGCTAAAAGAAGAGTTATAACAGTTTGGATAGTATTTACTTCAATTGCTTAAAAATAAGAATTATACTGATATTTCACTTGTTATTTAAAGAAAAAAACAAAAAAACTTGAGGCTAAAAGTTAGCAAAATAAACAGCATTGAAATATAAATATAGGAGATGTAATAAAAAAAATATTAATATTTGTAAAGTATTACGATTCATATATAGTTTTTACTTTAATTTTATTTTTCCATAATAAAATGCAGATAATATCTATCCTTTTTTTAAAAAGCTCCCTTGCTTGATTTATAATATATTATTATACAAGTATAAAATATTTAATTCACATAAAACAAAGTTTAATGAAAATAGTTAGGGATTTATCAGTTCAGGCAAAAAAAAATGAGGGATAAACCAACAATAAAAACAATAAATATATTACTTTAAGAAGAAATAGTTTTTTCTACTATAAAACATATATTATCATACGGAATTCTAAAAATAATAATCAAACAATTAAATAACACACATGTCTAACCAACCACAAATTCAAGTTAAGGATCCTTTAAGTCCTATACCAAACATTCTAAGTTAAATATGCCATGTTTGCAATGTTACTCCTTTGGAAAACATCGGAGATCAGATCTATTGCCAGACTTGCAGACTATATAGAGACAAGCTGGAGATCGACAGCGATGGTGAATTCTAATAGCGAAACAACTAAATGCAACCCAAGTTCCATCACTCAAAATCCGAGAGACAAGTCAGGAAGTGCTTTAGTATCCTAGCAACGAACTACTCTCGTAATAGTTACCTCGAAATACAGTCGTTGGCTGACGAATTGAGTAAATTTGTCTCGACTCAATTGCCAGGCCGAGTGGCATCCTACAAGGACTTATGTGGAGCCATCTTCTACTATAACAATAGGGACGATCTATCTTTAACGATCAGAGATTTCATTTAGAGGGAACGGCTCTGCCTCAAAAAGGTCAATGGATATTTCTTACGATATTCTGCTTATCACAAACGGTCCGAAGCAGAGAAGGAATAATTCGATAAAAATCATTACGACGAGTAAACAACAACTCCATTTATCACCGGAGAGACAATACTTGAATGTTCAAGCAATCACTAGTAGGCGCAACCATCTGAGATTAATAGGATGATCAGATAAAGTTGTTAACAGTTTGTGAAGTCCATCTCAGAAGAAATCCTCGAATCAATTCGCAAGAACACCAATTATATGAAGCGAAAGTCAGATGTCATTAAGGCGATTCTCAAATCATTGGATTATTCGCCATTGAAATAAATAATGTCTTCAACCTAACACGAGTTGAAGCGGAGGATTCCTTTAGTGGTCTTTGCAAGCCTGAAAAAGTTGAAGCATACCATGAGTTTCTGTCGATTCTAGAGGATCTGCAAGAATCAGGGATTCATCTTGTCTCGCAAGTTGCTGAGTGAAATTGGGAAAATTTAATAAAACAAAACTAAAATAATCTAATCATGATACATAGTATTTTTTATAATCTAAAAAAAATAAAAAACTTAAAATATTAAAAAAAAAATCCTGATTATAAAGTTATGTAACAGCTACTTATAAAAAGTCTATATATATATAAATTGTGTAACAAATATTGTTTGTTTATTCTTTTCAACAAGGGAGTATACTGTCTGCTTTCTGGATTTAGTCCTTCATTTTTTTAAAGAAGTTCAACCCCAATGATTGTTTATCCCTGATCCTTAGCACATCTTCGAATATCGCTAAATCTTTATCGTATTGCTATATCGTTTGGCCGATATTCCTCTAATCACAAACCTTGGTAAACTCGAGGATCGACCCTTATAATCCCTTTATTTCACCCATCCATTAAATTTATAGTTTTTACAAATTACTGAGGATCGATGCCAGCAACTGCTCACTCTGCTGAGAGTCTATCAGCATTTTTAGATACGGTTTGTATTTGATTTCCTATAATTTTATAACTCTTTATCGAAGTATCAGGTATTTACTCTGCAAAGATGAGTACGATGATGGTTAATGAATGTTTGCAGACTGTTTCTCTAGTATTGGTTTCATATAATTTTTATAGGAATCTAAGGTTTGCTGGAGAGTTTCATTAATTTTATTGGCTTGCCAAATTGTATGTTGGGTTTACTCGCACCACCGACCTACTCGAGTCCCCTGAGATCTGTCCCCCAATCGGTTCAGGTTCATCACGCACGATATATGCTCAGCTTTGAGAGCATCGGGGTTTTTGTGAAATATAATGTCATAATCATTTTTTATCATCAATAATCGTTTTTTATAAGCTTTCTCTCGATCTAGAAGCTCTTTAGGCGAAGAGTTTGAATAGTTATAGGCTGCTCTCAACCGATTCTCTAACATAATCGTCGAGTTCTGTATCTTATCCAGGGTAAGCGAGATGCGGCTGTCGATTTTGTTGGCCATCGCATCGATTTCTCTGGACCAAAATTTTCCAAGCAAATCAGGGAGTGGCGAAGGTAGTTAGTACAAGTTCGAAAAATTGAAAGTTTATATGGCAGGCTATGCATGAAAATTTATGAAATCGGGCTCAGGAAGCATTTGCGGAGGTGTGGGTATCATATTATATACGTTACTATTTCGAACTTTGAGTTCTTCATGAACTTTGAGGGCGTCTACCTTCCAAGCCTGAATATGGGTAATCTCAAATCCTTTGAGCTTTTAATAGGAAGTCGAGTCCAGTTCCAACACTCCGAGCAGGCGGAGGTTATAGCCTCGTATATCCTTGAAAACATCTGGTGTATCTCTCACATATAACTACTCGTGACGAATCATCTTCGTACAGTACTACATCTCTGCAGATATATTGAGATACAAGATGGATTTCTCATAGAAGATACATAACCAACCTGCGATGAGACCCTCATATTTCTGAATGAGTTTGAACACTTTATCGAATATATTTAGGGCTCGATAATACCCTTCGGCTTTTGTATTTGGCAAACCCTTCTCTCCACTCTCCTATCTCATTTTTGCATCATTATAACAACATAATCCATTTAAAATTGCCTATTGGATCTCAAGGTTGGCGATGTTTAGATCTCTACATGGAAACCCAAAAGCTGTCATTTTTTTCAACTCTTTGACTATCGTGAGAGCTTTCCGTAAGGTCAATTTGGCCTCGTTATGTTTACGTTTTCTCAATGAACATACGGTTGAGTAGATAGAGAGGAGAGTCGAGTTGTACATTACACTCGCCAACTAATATTTGAGAGTCGGCAAAGCGACCATTTATTATTAGAAAGTGTCTAACCATTTAAATGGAATGCCCAAGTGTCTTTGGTGGGGCTGCTCAAAGTCCAGTCGATCGGCGATAGCTGAGGTTAATATCATATGGTAATATATTTGATGTTCCAGCTTATCGGGGTTATCCGAGGCTTCGAAGGCAAGTATTTTGATTGTATTTCTGGAATCGGAGAAGGCTGTGAAGAGGGGAGTTGTGGCTTAGGCAATTGCCTCTCCATATATTTTGAGGGTTGAGTTATAAAATAATTAAATAATGTTGTCGGATTGAGGAATTTTGAAGAAATTGGGCTACATTAATTTACTTGAATTAACAATTATGAAATTCATACAAAATAATTGTGGATGGATTAGACATATAAAAAATATCATTTTTTTTATTATTATTCTATTTCTGTTGTCAGACTTCCATGTAGATATATTTTGATGTATGTATATTTAGGTTACTGATAGCACTATATACAAAAATATAATGCATACTAACTTTTAAGGAAAAATCAAAATAGATAAACTAATAATTATATAAAAATATTTAAAAAAAAAAACATATCTTATGCAGATCTTATTATTTATATTAAACAAATATACATTTAACGATGAGGATTTATTTATCATCTAACATTAGCTACTGATAATAGAAATGAATGAGTTTTGATAATCAATAAGACAACGGATTTCAATTTTATAGCCATTATTTTTTTAGTTAATCGCAACAATATAAATTTTGATATTTCTATTATTATGATTGAATGATAATTTTTTTAGTGTATTTTCTGTAAATTAGTAGAGTAATACTTCCTTCCTTAAACATAACAGGTTTATACATCACATGCCAAATAGAATAACTTATTTTTAGTAATATGTATATACATTTTTAAAAACACATATGTATCAGATTATATAATATCGAAGTGAGCAATAAAAAAACTTCTAGAAATTAGCTTCTGTATTTTTGTTTTATCCATTATACATAAATAATATAAATAAACAAATATAAAAAGTATTATTCTTTTATTTTCTCTTTGATCAGACAATAAAAAAGAAACTCTTCTTTCATCCTTTATTCCCTATATTTATCATTTGGTCACTTCCACTCTCTTAGTAAATGGCTAATTTCGACGATTCCTAAATAATCATTGTTGATTAACGTAAAGGATCATTGACTCAAAATAATAAAAACAAAAACTAACCACACATAGAAGTTCGAAATGATCCCGGCAATGTGTTTCAGTTGAATTGTCGGAAAAACGGTAACCTCATCATCGGCGACCTGACTGAACGGTAATATTGGTCTCCAGCGAGCGACGGCTTCGGTCCTCCAACTCCTCAGGAGTCCATGGTTAACTTCAGCAATTTACCCAATAACATCAATAGGAGTCATTGTAACAATGACAATGACAATGACGATGAACAAGCTGAGTATAAAATATACATTAACGGGGTGCTGGAATATCCTCTGAAGCCAGCGCCACTCAACTTTGAGAATCTACTCTCCTTTCCCGATACAGGACTACTAAACGACGTCAAAAATAAATAAAACGAGTCAAAAACAGATAGCCAAAAGCAGTTCTAAAGAATCCCGGCAATCTTTCAGAAATATTTGGTGGATATCAGCAAATACTCGAGTGAAGAAAGACTTTAGTTCGCCATGTTCCACATCGAGAATTCGTTGGAACTCAAGTCTCCACGTTACGATATCGAAGGTATTTAAATTTATAGCACCGTAGATCGAATTTATTTCTTTTACTCAGATTGTTATAATTTCGTGGATGAATCATATTTATTTATACTAAATCCTATATTTAAAGAAAAACATTCTTCCATTTCTGAATTACAAACTATATGTTCTATTTATTTTTTATACATTCTTTGTTATCCTTTGTTATTTTTTTAAATGTCATACTTATTATTGTCTCATTTTTTTTATTTGTTTATTCGAAAATAGTTCACCTCGAAGGAATGGTTTCATGGGCATATCGAATCGAATCTTCTCCGCTCTGGCGCCGATGCATGGTCATCATGAGCATCATCTTTGTGTGTAGTATGATACCCGATAACTCTACCCTGTTAGGTGTGGAGACCTTAATTCTCACATTTCTCTTCCTTGACATCTGTCTCATTATAATGCATTCCAAAAACAAAGAACATCTAAGGGCTTCGAACTTGTGCAGTTTTGGATTTACGTTGAAATGTTTTCTGTTGGTGGCGTTTCTTGCAGACTACATTAACTTTTTCCTGATTCCGAATTCAGTCGATTACCGATTTGCGAGCATCTTCCGAATATGTAACATTCTTATTTACATAACAAGTTATTGAATTTTCATACTACTATTTTACTACATAGGTCTTATCTATTTTTACTCAATCTAACTTCAAAAAACCCTACGAAGTCTAATCAATGCTATGCGTCAGATATTGATAATATTGTTGTTCGTCATGGTGCTGATCTGCATCTGGGCCTTGATCTTCTCGCAGCTGCTGAGCGAGTCCGAGGATATCTAGTACATTGCGGGAGCTGACTTCAGTAACTACTGGAACTGTGTGGAGTTGATGTATGTGATGCTGACTGGCGATGGTATCGACTACATGACCCCCATTCTGTCGGAGTCGTTTTTTTGGCTCATCTATTTCCTCGTGTTTAGCTATA